>JABMDO010000212.1:0-44337 GCA_014851415.1 Cnaphalocrocis medinalis | reverse complement strand
GCCTACACCAGCCAGCCTTCCAATGTCAATATCCCATCTTGTCGAGTGCGTCCAACACTAGGCTTACCGAGTCACGGTCTCCACTCAAGGACTTTACGGCTCCAACGGTTTTGTTCTTACATGAGTTAAGTGCAGAACTGACTGCACTTAACTCATGTAAGAACAATACCGGCCCGACTGGAGTGATACCGCGGCCTCAAAGAAGACCGGTGTGAAGCGCCTAAGCTGTGTTCGTCGAGTGTGAGTGAGGGCGGACGCCCATTAGGCGGAGGAATGTAAAAGGTTTCTGGTGTGTAAAGGTGGTACTGGTGTTGCAGGAGTCTATGGGCGGCAACTATCCCTTACCACCAGGTGATCCGTTGCAATCGATACCCAACGCCATCTATTGGTAGAATGTGAAACTTATACCATAACGAAGTGAGGGTGGGCCAATAGATTTTTTGTAGATAGTACATAATTCGCTTTTGATATCGCATTGTCTTTATTGTCAATCCTAAGGATAAGTGGCCACCGCGATACGCTATTAAATACTGCCCGTGGTTCCAAGAAACTTAAACAATTCAGTCATTTAGCTCATTTGAATGTTAAAAGTTCCTATAACTAAGTAATATGGCGGCTACGAACTATTTGAACCGAGGACTTTCTTTAAAACTCTTTTATACAATCCTTGGTTTTTTAGGCGGAGCGTGAAATGGCATCTCAGTAGGCCTTCAGGGTGAGGATGACAGACTCAATAGATACTTTATTTGCTGTTTTTTGCCTGTCAACATCATATTTGGATCTCACAGCGCCGCTTAGTATGGAGTATGGATGTTTGTTACTCCTTTCACGTAAAACTACTGAATGGCTTTGAATGAAACCTTTACCAAATTAGCTTATACTTCAGAATAACATAATTATAGGCTACAATTTTTGAGGTTTCTACGAACCTGAATTCCTGTTGTACCTATAAAATAATATAAAAAAAGTGAAAATCTGTTTTAGGGTTCTGTAACCAAATGGCAAACAACTGAAACCTTATTTATAGATAATAGTCATGTCTGCTTGGCCGTCCATATGTCACAGCCATATTTTCCGAAATAAGAACTATACTGTTGAAACTAGATAAGTAGATGTATGTACTTCGCAAACCTTAGTGAAAAACTGCGATTTCTTTATAAATATAAGTTATTAGATTATAAACAGTCTAGTTCGTTCCTGAACAGGCTACTACTAGACATTATATACGATATTATTTATAATATTAAATATAACATAATTATGTAGGAAATCTTTGCAATTCCGCTACACGGCTCCAACGAACCTGTTTGGCGGTAAGATCCTACGTAACCACATGATGATACTATGTAATTGTATAATCACACTGGTACTGTAATCTAAATAATGTTCTTTTTATATGATTATCAGAATGAATATTGAAATGATTATAATTAGAGTACTTAACTACTGAATTCCTTGCTGGTTATTCTAGGTAGAAATCGACTTTCCGAATCAGCGGTAGCTTACATACTATTTGAACTACCTACTTTAAACAACCTACCTCTAAATATCAAATATATTTCCATTTCTATGAGTTGGCGATTTTTTAGCGTTAGCCTTTAGCATTTTTGTATCCCTCAGGCCACTATTTTTAGTAACTTCACAACATTCGTAGTCAAACCATAATACTTTCAAATGAAATAGATCCTTAAAAATTAACACGGCCTTTCTTAGAAGGCACACGAACAACATTACCGCTGTTAAAACTATTTTACTATTCACGACAAATCCAACTTGTATTATGGAAATGTCCACAGTGTATTTTTAACCGACTTTTTATTATCAAAATGAAAATTACTACTGAGTTTCTTGCTGATTCTTCTCGGTAGAAATCGACTTTCCGAGTACCTAGCTTACATAATATTTGACATTCATAAATGTTCTATAAGGACTTAAATTGAATATAGAATATCTCTTTCTTTCTTTCTTCTTTCTTTCTTTAAAAATAACTGAATGATTATCTTTAAATATTCAAGTAGGTAATTGTAGTATTCAATGTTTGATGTTGGCACGCGAGTGTGTGAGCTAAAGTAGATGGACAGGACACCTGGCAAGGCGTAAGGATGATAGGTGAACTAAGCTTACCGAACGGCGTCCAAGATTAGGACGACGTCCTGTGGGTAGACCACCTGCCTGGTCCGACGATATTGTAATGGTAGCGGGGAAACAATGGATAAGGCTGGCAGGTGACAGTAGACAGTGGCGTGATAAAGAAGAGGCCTATACTCAGCAGTGTGTGGATGTGGGCTGATATGATGATGATGATGATTCAATTTTGAAGAACAAAAGTGGCGTTGAAAGCTTGTTAATATGCACAGATAGGTTCACCCTGTATAGATAAGAAAACGAAGACCACACGGGAAAAACCACGAATGTCAAAAAAGGACAATTTTAAGAGAAAAGCAGTTTGACGCGCTGACATAACCGTTTCTTGCCATGGACAAGGCAGGTACAAATTTAACTATAGCAGTTGATTACGATACATAACCTAAGGCAAGATGGAGTGATGATCTGCGCAAGAGGGCTGGCTGGAGCTGGATGCGAGTAGCCGAAGATCGATCAAAGTGGCGAGCATTTGAAGAGGCCTATGTCCAGCAGTGGACTGCAACAGGCTGATGATGATGGACGATAAATAATTTTCAATTCAATTTCAAATCATTTATTTCAGACATTAAAATCATCCATACATTTTAAATTATGAAAATTAGAAATCAGTCAGCGTATCAATACTCAATTTTACCCAATTCTGATTTTTGTGATAGAATGTTTCCCTAAAAAGCTAACAGATGGCATTAAAAAGTAAATTTCACAAAATAGGTGTCATTCATTGTTTTTCCCGTGTGGTCTTCAATATGAATGAATATGAGTAGCTGGCTGTATTTGTACTGTGGAATTTAAGTATGTAAATGTCTAATTGTCTGTATCATTCATTGAAGTGTTTCTGTAGAATTCGTATGATAATTTAGCGATTTAAAGTGTTCCTCGTACAAACGTGACGTGTAAATAAGTAAGTATCAAATCCGTTTCGGTGAAAGTTTTTTTGTATGGTTCCAATGCCATGTAAAAGAGTGTGCGTTGTATTTGATGACAGGGTTTATTGATTATGCTGGTGGCCCGCCCTCACTTTCGTGACTTAACTTGATCAGTAATTAATAGATGGCGCTGGGAAGTCGAATACTTCGCGCAAGTGTCTCGTACAATTAAAGACTCGATTTTTCACATTATAGTCCAGTCAAAATAGACATTCCAGTTTGCATTAATTTCCAACAAGCTGGATTTTTGTGCAGGTCTTGAATACGTCATTACAAATGATATGTCAAAAGTCCCCATCGCTTGTCGATCATCGATTTTTTATTCGAGGTCAAAGGTCACAAATTTGCATTTTTGCGTACATCTCTGAAACAACGAGAGCTATCGAAAAATGGTTCAGACAAAGTTTGTAGATCGTAAAATTGTCTACAATAAATATCTCAACACTTTTCTCCTACAAAGCATCGCTTTCGAGATATCGTGACATTTTTTCTATTTATATAATTTAACAAAATGAACAATCACTGACCGACTTTGAATGAAAAGTCGAATTTTTAATGCAAATGTCCAAAAGTCATGTGTCTCACTCTAACTCTTCTACTCTTTTCAAAAAGAGAACGTGTAACTTTGATTTTAAGATATAGAATACTCGTATTCCAGGAGCCCATTGGATGCGGGTGGCACAGGACCGATCTGTGTGGAGAACTTTGGGGGAGGCCTATGTCCAGCAGTGGACGTCTATTGGCTAAAATGATGATGATGATGAATACTCGTATTATCTATATTTATCACACTACAAAAAATTGATTTCTTGCTTTGAAGATTAAAACTTTAAAGATTAAAACTGCACATAATTTGGTATTACAAAACTTGGTTTCCAAAACCATGTCTGTATTTATTAACCCTTATTATGTGACAGTCACATAAACCACTATTACCAGCTACAGATACGACTAAACGGAACTGTTTTCACAGGCCAGTACGTGTTAACCTCATATTTCCCATTACTTCCCAACGTTTAAAACCTGAAAGTCATATTGTACCGCATAACAATGGCGTTTATCTGTACCATAACGAGGTAAATCGCCGAAATGACGTGGTATTACCCAGAAACCAGTTGCATCTACTTGTCTTGACTGATGGCGGCGAGAGAGCGGGTGAAACTGCAATGGATCCGTATAAGTAAATTAAATGATGTAATTAGACAGAGAACCAGAGTCATCCGACATAGCCCACCGAATAAGCAAACTGAAGTGGCAGTGGGCTGGTCACATTAGCCGCAGAACTGATAACCGTTGGAGCCATAAAGTCCTTGAGTGGAGACCGCGACTCGGCAAACGTAGTGTTGGACGCCCTGCTACAAGATGGGATGACGACGTTCGAAGGCTGGCTGGAGTGAGCTGGATGAGAGTGGCCGAAAATCGGGAGCGGTGGCGTGCATTGGGGGGAGACCTATGTCCAGCAGTGGACGAGCGTGGGTTGCTGATGATGAAGTAAATTAAATTACTTTTAGTATTTATACAACATCTCATATACATATATTTCGTACTAAGTAATCGCTCATTCACTTATGTTACGGATATCAGACAACAGAATTGCCTAATAGTCCTTTAAATTTTCGCATCGCATAAGTAAGACCTACCTATTTTGTTAACCGTAAGAGCCACACTTCGGCTCAACCGGAGTGATACTACGGCCTTCTAGAAGACCGGTGCGAAGCAGCGCCTGCGCTGTGTTTCGTCGTGTGAGCGAGGGTATCGGAGGCTCAATCAAGGGGAAAATGAGTTCAAGGTTGGCAGCGCACGCTTTTGACTCTTCTGGTGTAGCAGGTGTATATGGGCGGTGGCCATCACTTACCATCAGGTGATCCGTCTGCTCGTCTGCCACCTATAACAAAAAAACGTACTTGTCACTTTACTCTGTGTTGCTTACCATCAGATGATTCGTCATCTCGTCTGCACAATGCAGCCGGCGTTTTTATTTTCTGATGCAGAACCCCAAAACCCACACAACATCGTACGTGATACACCACACTTCTCAGATGGACAAATTTGGCGTAAGCAGGCATTTCTCCGCTAATAGCGAGCGATAAAGAGATTGTACCCGAAGAGATAGTCATCACGACGTGTGACGGGTTCCCTGCTTTGTGTCAGAAATGAGAGTCACCTTTGACCTTAGAGGTTGGGCTACATGGCGGATAAAAAGTAAAAAAAAAGTATCAGCCTATACAGGATGTATCTGTGAACATTCATATCTTTTGTTCTATCAACCAATCTAAACAACATAACAACATTTATTTTTTCGACTCCCCATACAAAATTATCAAGTCACGTGACCGATTTGGTATGGAAAGATGTAATTTTTTATGAGAATATTCAGAAGCCATGAAGCAATTAATTATTGTTCAGAATAGTTCTCACAGGTAAGTACACCCTGTTTAAGCTGATACTTTTTTTTTACTTATTAACCGTCATGTAGCCTAACGTCTAATAATAATAATAATCTTTATTCAGGCAAATCATACTCATATTAATACATTATTCAATATCATTTTTACACACCCGCAATGACATTACTTATCACATTAAATTAAACTAAGGTGGAGACTGCGTCTTGGTAAACGTAGCGTAGGACGACCTCAGGCCAGATAAAGTGACGACCTGCGCAAGAGAGGGCTAGCTGGAGCTGGATGCGAGTAGCCGAAGATCGATCAAAGTGGCGAGCATTTGGAGAGGCCTATGTCCAGCGGTGGACTGCAACAGGCTGATGATGACGACAATGATAAAAAAACCAAAAACTCTACGACAGACAAGCATTTGACCTCGACCTCACCTAATGTCAAGTGAGGTCTAAGGTGGGCCATACTTGCCCATGAAAAGCCTATTCACTCTGGCCTTAAAGAGGTCCAGGTTATATTGTACAGGAAATACATCGGCGGGTAAAGAATATCATAGAAAAAGCATGTAGGAAGAGGTTCGCATCAAAGAAAATTGTATAATCTCATCTCATTCTTAAATTAAGAATTTCCCTTATTTGCATCACAGCTTCGCTGCATGTGAACTGACGTTTACCCTGGCGGAATGCGCGCGCGCGCCGGGCTGTCACACGGCACAGAACAATTCCAACGGGGTTTATCTAAACGGCCCCGATTCCGAGTACGACAGGACAAGACCCTGTCTGTGACTTACGCGGTGAGTACCTACCTACTACCTGATAGATACCTCCTTACTACCTACAAAAAATTCTCAAAAAGTTAATATGCGTAACTCAGTAAGAGTTACGCTCAGTAACTAATAGCTTCTACTAAACTAATACGTGGAAACTGAGACAACATCACGTGTAGTCGACAAATTTTCCGGTGTACGAGTAAGTAATATTCTTTTTTAGACCTTGAACTAGTGAGGGATTTAGCTACTTAGCGATAAGTCCGCCAAGATTGTATTTATAAATGAACATTTAGTATTAAATTTTGAAATATGTTGTGTAATAAAGTCAAACACATCATATCTAAACAAACACACACTCTTTTTGGGGGGTTGAACATCCAAACACCATCATTGCACTCCCGACCTTCCCTCCCCTCCTACGAATACGCTACACCTACAAATCAGAGATGGGTTTGTAATATACACCAAAAGAAACACCCAGACTCAACACTTGTGGCATCTCTAGAGGAGCTTGATTTTTTCTGCCTTGAAATCAATGTGGGGGGTGGCCTCAGTGATTATTAACCATTAGGAAAAAGTGTTTACATACCGTTCCCAATTATGACCTAATTTCCTTTACATTAGCGTTACGAACACCGGGACTACCTCATTACCGTTTCTCCGAAGGGAGCCAATCTGTCCCGTTTAGCCACGGATTACTTAAGCCACCAGAACTGAACAAAACCAACAGTCCCATAATAGAGATGTGACATGAAAAGTTGCTGTATTTGATCGATATTTTATTTGGTATTAAAATTCATCATTATCACCAATTTTGACTGGCCGGATAGCGCATTTGGTAGAGACCCTGCCTCATGCGCCAAAGGTCGTGGGTTCGATTCCCACCCTGGACAAACATTCGTGTGATGAACACTCGTGTTCGTTCTGTGTCTGGGTGTAATATATGTATTTAAGTATAATATTTGTGTTCCCTCTGCTGTCTGATATCTGTAACACAAGTGATTAAGCTACTTAGTACGGGTCAGGTCAATGTAAGAGATGTTGTGTGAATTTATTTATTATTATTATTTATTAATTCAGCTTATAGCTGGTACTCTGGTAGCCTAAAATAGTAGGTACTCATCTTACCGTGTAATTCCCGGTTGCATCCAAAGCTTAAATAAATTATATTTCTTTCTTTTATCGACATCGATAGGCTAGCATCTCTAGCCCGGGCGTCACAAAGGGTTCCTAAAATCCGTCAAATAGTCGGAACGCTCGTGAAATTGGCCCGGGTCGCCTGTCACCCGGTGATTAAATGAAAACATTCGTAGTAACATAATAATGTGGACGCCTGTTACACCGAAGCGAACGCTGGTAGCGTTCCTCGTAGAATACTTAAGGGTTTTTTTTTAAATTGAGGACAATCAAGATGACCTCACTCTGCCTGATGGTAAGCGGCCGTGAGATCCAAATATGAGGTTGACATGCACAAAAGAACAGACTAAGTAACAATGGATTTGGTGTTCGCAAAAGCTACGCGACTAGATGACTTTATTTTGTGTGTGGGACTCTAACCCTAGCCAAGGTATCGTGAAGTTTTGAGTCCAAGGCATTACGAACTGCTCAGACCATCGCAAAAGGCTTCTCCCTCTTGGTCGTATGCCTTCGACTTTCCCAGTAACCGTCAGCTATTCCGTCTCGATTTGGTTGTGCGGAATATGCTCCGGTTATTCCGAATCGTTTGAAGCTGTGACTTTCGGTCTTGGCCTACGCTACGCTACTGGTCCACATTTGATATTTTATTCTGACGACCCATTTAGTGCAGTGGTTTGAGCGCCGGTTGAGACGCAAAGGTCGCGGGTTCGATTCCCGCACCAACACAAATGTTTGTTGATGAAACAGATATTTGTGTTGGGTCTGGGTGTTTGTGGTTCTTTCGTTGTTTCTGGTTTTCATAGCACAAGGGGAAACCTAAGTTTGGGACCAGGGCAATGTATGTGATGTTGTCTCAATTTATTATTTACATGGTTTACATGGTATTTAGCTAGATGTTACAGCACGGTGTGATGGCGGTCGATTAGCTCGAACAAGCGTCTCTCGTCAATACACAATAATGCAGGGCAGTTCACGCTCAATTGCTTGCAAATTATTGCTAGATGACGTTCTACGTTCGACAGATTCGAATGCGATGTTTTGACATTTATTATGGTTTTTCTCCTCTACATAAAGGTTGTCTGGAAAAAACCGTCGCTACCAGCGATAAGATCGCCTGTACTGTCTTATAGCTGTTGTTTTACTCATGTATTATATTTCTGTGCAATAAAGAATATCTATCTATCTATGGTAGAGGCGACATACGAGGAAGCGGGCACTTATGCATTGTCGGCTTTTAAATTTTTTTCTGATATTGTACTTATATTTATATCTATTGATACTATTTATAAAGATATAACTTCTTTAGAGATCTGTGGCTTATAAGTAGCTCAAATGATAATAAACTGATATCCAGTACCATCTATTGGCAAAAAAAGTCCTAAAACGAAGTGAGAGCGGGCTACTAGTAGCTAAGATCCTAGGATTTAAATAGGGTATACTGGTCCCAGCTACGGGTAGCAGGCTTCTTCTCGGGGCAAGTGCAAGCCCATCATGATAAAAACAATGACTTTATATTTTAATCCTAACTGCCACACTCAGGGACGTAATTTCACCTTGATGCTCATTATCTTAATTATGGATAGTCTTTATGTCTAATAACGTCGTAAGGCCCAGACAGCAGACACAATAGAAAATCAATTGTTTTATGCCTTTTAAAAGGATTTTGGGTCTTACGGCGTTAAAATAAAGGTCAATATTTTTACTTAGGTGACAATTAAAGTTTAATTACTGTCTCTGAGTGTGGCAGTAAGTCCTTAGCATTTTTTTCATTAATTTAAACGTGTAACGATCGCACCCTAACTCGCCGAACGACACCACCAGCAGATGTCAACTTTTTGCCGGCCCTAACGCTTTTTGCCGCAGAGTGTCGATTTCAATTATCCGCCCATTGTAGTATTGTGGGCTATGAATTTGCGTTGGTCACTTCGAGAGGAGTTTTTCGGCCATTTTTTTTGGGTACAAGATCGGTTTTGTATTGGCCATTGAGATGTGAGAAGCTGGCCTTTTGAGATCAAGGATCAATAGATGAGAAAGTTGGCGTTTAATAGCGCCGATATTGTATAAGTCGTTTTGTATTATTTGAACATTTGACACCTTGTTGTGTCGTCATTGCTTTGGTAGAGCAGTGACTAGGTAATCGCACTTTAAACTTGTCAGAACAGAGGTCGTGGGTTCGATATCCACCCTGGACAAACATTCGTGTGATGAAAACTTATGCTTGTTCAGTGTTTGGGACAATATAATGTATTTAAGTATTACAATTTTGTGTTTCCTCTGTTTTCTGATATCTGTAACATAACTACACAAGTGCTTAAGTTACGTAACGTCGTAAAGCCCAGACAGCAGACAAAATATAAAATCAATTGTTTTTGCCTTTTAAAGGGCTTTTAGGTCTTACGACGTTAAAACGGAGCCAGGTTAATCTTAGAGATGTTGTGTGAATTTATTTGTGTATGTGACAATAATCATCATCATCATTTCAGCCAATAGACGTCCACTGCTGGACATAGGCCTCCCCCAAAGTTCTCCACACAGATCGGTCCTGTGCCACCCGCATCCAATGGACTCCCGCGACCTTCACCAGATCGTCGGTCCACCTGGTGGGAGGCCTGCCACGGCTGCGGCCTCCTGCACATGGCCTCCACTCAAGGACCTTTCCACCCCAACGGCCGTCTGTTCTCCTCGCAATGTGCCCTGCCCATTGCCACTTCAACCACGCAATTCTTTGGGCTATGTCCGTGACCTCAGATCTCCTGCGGATCTCATCATTTCTGACACGATCACGCAAGGAGATTCCGACACAATGCAAATAATGCAAAAATAATGCAATAATGCAAAAACGCAATTGCAACACAATTAGCAATTGAATCCGAACAAATAACATAGTGAAAAGTCATGCGGACTCTTTTGGCCAATTTCATGCCCAATAGAACCTCTATACAGCCGCTGTACCTCTATTTGTCAATATCAATTTAGACGCACAGTACAAATGAGAACAGTGAAGAAGCATGCCTTTTGATTGGCACGCAATGAATTGGTAATTTTCTCTGAATTTATTTTTTAAAATACATATTTAAGAGCATAATTCCCAAAAAAGTCTAAAACTAATAGTTTGATCAAGGGTTATTTTATTTCTTACCCGCTCGCTTGCTCATTAGCTATAGTTAACTTACTAGCAATATTGATAGCAAATTTTGGCAATGATTGTTGCCAAAAGCGACCGACCGTTTACAAACTTTTCGAGGGCATTACCTTTGTTTGGGACCAAAATAATGTATATTGTGATGTTGTCTCAATTTATTTATTTATACCTATATTTCCTACCATACGTCAATCAGTCAATACAATGCTGTGACCAAAATACAAAGGAAAATAGCCTTCAAGATCAAATCAAAAGGGATCACTGCTACCAAATGCGTTGCGCCCGACTTTCTGCATGTAATGATTATTAAAAGGTTTCTAATCGACTGACTCCACTCTTATTTTAATAACAACAAAGTTTAAAATTAACGACGTTCGTCCTATACAAAGGGCACACCTGGCCAATAAAGGCTCGGTCACAAAAGGTGTACAAACACCATAAATTAGTTTGAATTTCGAACGCAACTGTTTGTCAAAGCCGATGGCCGTTGGTGACACGTGGGATGGACTTTTTTTAATTTTTTTCTTCTAAATGGCCGTGACGCTGGAAACCATTATAGTTTTTAATGGTCGTTTATTTAAATAAAGTTTTAATGACTAACATGCAAGGAATTGCTTTATTTCTGAATCCTTGTATTTTTATAGCATTCACGAAAATTAATAACTGGTGACTTTTAATGAGGTGAGTTTTAATAATCTGTTATGATTTAAGTAATCTGTTGGAAGTTATAGCAAAATATATATAAAAAGGCTTTGAAACTAAAATAAAAATCTATGTTAAAATATAATCTGACAGCAGTATAATACTTTGCATAAACTTTTATGCAAAATATTAACACTTTTGATGATATTTGATTGCCATAACCATTGATATTATTATGTCAATGACCATAACATAAAAGTTTATTTTTTAAATTATTGTTTTTTTACATTTACATAAAAACAGTTCTTTTTATATTTTAGACCGAATAAGCAAGTTTTATTTGAAAATTGATTTAAGATACCTAATATTTTTATTTTCAATGTGATAAAATATTTTAATAATTTTTGTACCTTTTTTAACTAAAAAAAACCATATCTCCACCAAAATGAGTAACAAATTCACATAATTAAGCTAGAAAAGTCAATGGGTGTCATTTTTATTGCCATCCAGAGTAAGGTAGCCAGCTACCACACAATGGAATCGAACCTGTTACTCACCGGGAAGTCGACTTTATCCGACAATCTAATATATTCTAATTTCATACAATCGCCTTGATATAAATAAGACGGTATTCGTAGCTTCTATTATTGTGTGTGGGCATAATATGAGCATAGCATAATAAATGACGGTGAGTGATATCTGCTATAACGCGAAAATACTACTACGTAACATTAAAGGTATTGGAAATCTATAACAATTAACAATTGTTTTGGCTTGTTAATTGTTATAGATTTCCAATTAGCATTTATCATAGATAGTGGCCCGCCCTCACTTCGCTTCGGGACCGTAATTCAGAACTGAACCAATAGATGGCGCTGTGCTCAATTACATCGCGCAAGCGTTTCGTGTTTTCGGTTTACCTATAAGCCTTGCCGTTGTCTATTGAAGTTATCTCTTTATAAATAGTATAGATATTGTTGGCGCACGAGCGCTAAAATACTCCACCTTTTATTTACAAACCCTTTAATTAGGATCCTAACAGAATATTAATTAAAACGAAGATTAACGCGATATTTATTTTATTTAGTAATGGCTATTTATTGATATTTATGTTAATGTAAGGTGACATGAGCTTCTGTTAATCAGTGGTTTGAGTTGTGCCTCTTTGTTTAATTAAGTTTCTCTTTAGTTAGAACACCATCCGACGTGGTTGAAGGGATGTATATCGCCATGATCGTAGAACAACGGCGGATGTAGTTACTTATAATTCTACGGCAGGAAAGTGTAGTTATGACCTTGAGTGCGCAGAAACCAATTTTCATAGAAAGTCTTCTTTTTTACAAGTGCGCAAAATAACGGTCATCGCTATACTTTCGTGCCTCCAGCTATACGGCCAGCGAAACGGCGGATGTGTATCCACCGTTTCTCTACGATCATGACGAGAAATATGGGTGGGTCTTGCATACAACATTATTGTAACTCACTGTTTTACTTCATATAAGCTGTGACACATTGAATTAAGATGTTCATAAGATTGGGAAAGTAAATGGCCGTCTATTTATAAATATGAATGATTTTATCCGTTTATGCTAATAGACCATTTTGCTTGCTCGATAAGAAGTAAAGTCGTTTCGTATAAAAGAAATTATGTCATATAATTCACATAATATATTTGGTAGTCTTGTTTGGGCTTGAACCACCTTGAACGTTAGAATTGAATAGAATATCATTTATTTGCTTGAAAGTTGTCAAAGCAATTCTTTATGGTCATGAGAAATTGATAACTTAAACAGATAAGATTTTTGGGTTAGACTGATCACCCATTTTTTTTTATGTGATAGGTAGCAGACGAGCAGGCGGATCACCTGATGGTAAGCAATTGCCGCCGCTCATGGACACTTGCAACACCAGTGGAGTTACAAGTGCGCTGCCAACCTTTCCTTTCCTTTGATTTTCTTTGAGACAGCAAACCACACAATTAATAATATTAGTAATCATAACAGTAAGTGTGCAATCAACACCGCTGTATTACTTACATGAAAAGGGGCATTATACTCGTAGAAATAACTCGAACAAAGTCAAGTCCACACCCGCACACCATGCCATCTCCTTCGCAGCGAATGATTCCGAGCGAGATAGCAAGCAGTAAGTAAGGACGAGTGGGAAATCTCCCCGAATAACTAATAATCATCTCCAGATTATAATTATATGCATTACAGCTTGGTTGGTATGTAGGTACTAAGTACATAACGCGTATCGGAGACAACGCACACTAGAAAGCCAGCCACTCCATAAAGTTCCATTTTGTTAAAATACTTATGGTTATACTCTCGGCGTCAAAAAAATCGCACATCTGCGTAGTTTTCATACTAACGCGCTCATATCACGGCTTCGTATATTAAAAAGTACCTACAACATTTAATTGCAATATTTTTACGTAACATGGTTTTTATATGCTCATCTATTAATCATGCTTTTTAATTAGTCGTGGAAAGTTCCTAATTTCCCCAAAAACATAAAAATGTAAATCAATGTTCTTGTCCCATACAATGTTCTATGGAGCTGAAAAACTGATTTACTTTTTAATTTTTTTGGACGAATCAAGTAAATTCCATGGACGATGAAAATGTTGGATTAAAAGACGAGCATAATAATATATTGGTAATGTTACCTTAAAAATATTGTAATAAAATGTTTTACTTTTTAATATACGAAGCCGTGATATGAGCGCGCTAGGTATGAAAACTACGCAGATGTGCGATTTTTTTGACGTCGAGTGTATTTTATAGTCAAAGTAACTATGTACTTGATGGCAAGCGGCTAACCGCTTGCCATCAAGTACAACTCATGGACTCATGGACAGTGCAACTCATGGACAGTTGGAACACCATTGGAGTCCTTTAACCTCTTCGACAGGTCGTGACTTCAGTCTGATCGAGCCTGCCCATTCATGCCGAAGGCTCTCCCAAGATACTAACGTCTGACGTCAGTTGTTTATTTAAGTTTTCCCTATTTTTTCCTGTTTAAATGTTAAGCACCCACCTACGCTGCGCTGGCGCACGTTCGGTAACCGGACACCGGCCGTAGCCGAGTTTGTCCGTAGGTGACAGACCAGTGTACCCTGAGCCGGGAACATACTGGTTTGAGGGATCAAAAATCGGGGTACGTACTACGCCCTTACTTGACATCAATTGCAAACTGAACCAATAGATGGCGCACAGTAATTGCAAACTGAACCAATAGATGGCGCTGGACATCAATTTGTATGTATTTTTTACACCTCATAATATTAGGTGTAAAACAAAACATGCAAATGAGCATATTGATCTAACTCCGTACTAAGTAGCTTAAGCAAGTGCTTAAGCTAAGTAAACTTAAACTAAGTTTGTGTTTTAGACAACAGAGGAAAGGCTTTTTTTAAAGGCTATAAAATATTATATTGTCTCTTTCATCATCAAACCACCATCCACTCTGAGGCTCTCCCCTCCTACTACAGCGACGCATCCTAATCGCCGTAATTTTTTTTTATTGCTGAAGTAGGCAGATGAGCATGCGGCCCATCTGATGGTAAATGGTAACCGCCGCTCATAGACAACAACAATGCCGAGGCACAGTCATGCCGCCGCCTACCGTGAAAGAAGTAGGTACTCTTTTCAAACCTCGGAATTAAGGGAGGTCTTACCTAAGAATCTAGCATTGCCTTGGCTCCATAACCTCCCAGGCGGAGTGCCCTCCTACACGGTGGCCCGACATTAATGACAAAAAGGCGACAAGGATGGCTGAATGCGCCAAATCATCAGGCGCTGGTTGTGGTCAGTGCAATACAAACATGCAACGAATGGGGCGTGAAACGGCATCTCAGCAGGCCTTAAGGGTAAGGATGACAGATTAAATTGGTACTTAGTCTGTTCTTTTGTGCCTGTCAACGTCATATTTTGGGTCTCATGATTAACCGCAAAAAAACTGGTGCCGCCTCACCAGTTGGCGTGGCTGTTTGCCGTCTTTTACCAGGACGCCTTCGGAGCTTGGCAAGAGCACAGAGTATATATCTTAGAGGGTTTGCCTCTCGCTCCCGCTCCGTCGCCTCTTTCGAGACATCTTCTCGAGGCTCTCCCCTCCTGGCCAAGGCCTAAATAATAGAGACATCACGGGCCCGACGGGGGCAATAATTTATTCAAATTAAGCGAAACACGATACGAGCGCTCTGTACGTGGCTGGTACATCTGATCTTACGATTAGGGGTCTGCGGGCGTGATGAAATGTTACGCGGTATTTGGGGTCCGGGGTTTGATGTTGGGTTACTTACTTACTTAGGCTCAGCGACCCGAAATGAGTCTTGGCCTTCGAAACAAGAGAACGCCACTTTGATCAATCCTGCACTAATTGTTGCCAGTCATTAGCCTGAAGTTTTTTGGGTGTCTTTAAGTCGAGAGTGAATAGGCTTCTTCTGGGAAAGCACGCTACATCTTAGACCTCATTGTCACTCTCCATCAGGTGAGATGAAGTCAAGTGCAAACCTATCTTATATAAAAAAAAAGAAAAAAAAGTTCTCGCAGATCACTCTCGACGACGTCTTTCCAGCGATACCTAGGTCGGCATACCGTGCGTCGGCCTATTGGTCGGCTCTGGTATGCTTTCTTCACGAGATGATCCTCGTCTAGTCTCTCAAATAAATCAAAGTCACTGCCTCGGTGGCGCTGTGGGTAATGGGTCGCACTTTGAAGCACCGGTTTTAACCGTGGGAGAGCCAAGCTTTGGTATGAATGAACTGACTCAATCGGAGTGATACCACGGCCTTACAGAAAACAGGCGTGAAGAAGCACCTGCACTGTGTTTCGCGAGTGAGTACGGCCCAATTGGGGGGAAAAGGTGTTAAGGGTTGGCAGGGCACTTGTGACTCTACTAGTGTCGCAGGTAGAGCAGGTAGACACCTGCGACACTATCACAATCACCAGGTTTACCATTAGGTGATCCGTGTGCTCGTCTGCCAAAAATAAAATAGGGTATTTGACTAATCTCGATATAGTAAAAAATATTTATACTTTTCCAAAATACTGGTAAATAAGAACCAACGGCCAAAATTTTCAGTTAAAAATATAAAGTCTAGCTGGTTTTATGAGCATTCAAAGTTTCATGGGCAAGTCCATTTTTAAAGTATAAAATTTTAAAAAAATAATTATATCATTGAACTACCCGTACATTTTTCACCAACTTTTATTATGAAACCATTTACTTAAACGAAACATTTGATATAGCTACCAAACAAAATTTACTAGACGCGCATACAAGATACGGGCGTGTGACGTCACTTGCCTTAGCCATTTTGTATAGAGCGTTTTTGGGCTTGCCCAAAATATGTGCTCTTAAAGTTGTGATATCTCAGGTGATTCAAATCCGAATCGAGCAATTCTTTCAGTAATGTTTCTTAAATTGAGAGGTCTTTTGATTAAACACATAATTTTTTTTTGTCAAATACCCTATTGTATAGACGTTTAAGGGTTGGCAGCGCACTTGTCTTTTTCTGTGTCGCAGGTGTCTATGAACGGCGTATGTGATCTACGGAACCTTTCACTAATTTACCAGTCACCCATGACTTCTCTTAACTATTTCTTCTCTTTTTTGTAAACTCTCACCGTGGCGCTAGTTGGGCTGATTTATCGTCCGTACTCTTCCCCAAATTTATTCGTTGTCTCACGTGTGATCTAACGCTAGAGAGGGACAGAACACAGGTGTCAAGTATCAGTATGAGTAATTTTTAATGTAACTCCATGGTGTCTAATATGTTATTATAAAAGAATGTTTGTTATTTTATTTGTTGAATACTGATTACAAGTGTTTTTTTATTTGAAACGGACGAGCTTTTGACCCCAATCTCACCTTATCTTAAATGATTTGGTTTGAGATGGAACACACTTATCTAGTTGATGGCTTTACACAGATAATTAAGATATCTAAGTGTTGAGGATCGAAGACCAACCTCCTTTTAAATTGTTTATGTTTTCTATGCTTTTTACTATTTTGATATACCTACTATTGGATTTGTTTTACTTTCTTTTGTGTTTGCTTTGCGTTCAATACCAGTATTTAGAGAAAATATAATTAGTTTTGTCAATACCAGTTTTTATTGGCACACCAGCAAAACCTACAGTCCAACATCTATACTATAATTTTTTAAGTGATAGTTGGCAGAAGAGCAGACGGATCACCAAATAGTAAGCGATTGTTACACTACCTAGGTACTTTAAATTGCATTTGATAACACCGGAGAGTTCTTAAATTTTTCCATAAAGCAAAACTATAAAGTATTTAGCATATTAGCCTTTATACTGTCCCATTGCAGGGCAAAGGTCTCTATCATGAATATCATCAAGTCATCGCTATGATGGGATTCTGCTTAATTACCACGCTTGCCCAATGCAAATTGGTGATCACCAACCCGAGCTATGTGCGAAAAATTCAAAACATACTTTTTTGGGGCCTGGGTTCAATTCTCGGGGCGAGCAAACTTTTCCATCTGCTTAGTTAAACTTCAGCAGATTGTCTGGTGTTATTAAAGTTGGTTGTAAATCGGTCGACCGGGGCTTACAAGCGATGGATGGTCGGACCCCCGGTGAGCCCGGGCCCCGGGGCGGAGTAAGGGGCAAATGATGTATTAATGAGTTGAAGTTTGTTGGTCTCGAGAACAAACAACTGAGATTTGCTGTGTATGTTTTTTTACTTAAAAATAGACCTGCTTATTGGCTTCATATTCAACCCTAGAGTTGAGAAGAAATGTATGGTGACGAGAAGTATCTAGTCTATTCACCTTTGCTTTAGGATATCTGTAACACAGGTGCTTAAGTTCTACGGAATCAGGGCATTACAGGATGGATCTGTGAATATTTACATCCCTTTAACCACGTTTTCTATGAACCATTCTGAAAAAAAAAAAGCTATGCATGTAATATATATGTGTAATTTAAAATGTGTAAAATATTCACCGGTAGAAAAATCGCCAGTTGAATGTGAAACATCAACGTCTGTTGTATTGGAAATCCTTAAAATTTTTTTTGACCCACGAAAAATTATCAAGTTATGTGACCGACTTTGTATAAAAAGTATTTTTTTTAATGCAATTTTCCAAAAGTCAGGGAAAGGGTTACGTTTTAATGCCATTTCGCTACATAACCGAATGCTAAATCAGCGGTAGCTTACATAATATTTGACATTCATAAATGTTCTAAGTATAAGGACTTAAATTGAATAAAGAATATTTCTGTTTCTAGAACCTTAAACGCCCATAACAGCTACTTTAAAATGCCAACCCAAATCCGCCCCTGCGTCCTCTTAAGTCGACCTCGAACAAGCATCCCCAAACACTGCTAATTATTTAGAAAATAATGGCCCACTTTATTTATGGCCCTGGGCCACAAAATACTGCCTTTTAATGGCCCAGGCCACAATGCCTTGTTTGTGAGTACACCGTAAAATTGGGAACTTTTAATTAGTGATGTGAATGAATGCGCCTTTTAATAGACAATGGGTAGTTAGAGGATAATAGTGAGGGGACAAAAGGTGTTTAGAAGTGTAATTATTGGTGTAGGTTGAGATGTGGTCGTGCTGTGTCTGGTTTTGTGGTTGATGGTACTGATTTCTTAGGAATTTAAAACATAAAAAAGGTAGAACAAGAGTTTTTTACTCTACTCGAAATAACAAATAACTTTTTTTATTGAAAATGGGCTTGCCCTTGGTTTCATACTGAACCTTAGAGTTGAGAAGAAGCCTACGATAGAGCGTTACCCAGAAGTAGCCTAAACACTGTATCGTTAAAATATGTTGAGGCTGTAACCATTTTGATATATTGATCTATTGATGTGCAATATCAATAACCTCAGATGTACAGGATGAACGCGTTAGAAGTCGGGCAAAAATTTGCAAAAGACATTTTCTTTTTCAAATTTTCTTTCTTCAGTATAGATGGATGAATGGGTGGATGTTTGCTCCTCTTTCACGCAAAAACTACCGAATGGATTTTAATGAAACTTTTTTTTTTATGTAATAGGTAGCAGACGAGCAGGCGGATCACCTGATGGTAAGCAATTGCCGCCGTTCATGGACACTTGCAACACCAGTGGAGCTACAAATGCGCTGCCAACCTTTTATCCCCTTCCCCTCCGGGTGGGCCTCCGGTACCCTCACTTACTCGGCGAAGCACAGCACACGGGCTGCTTCACGCCGGTTTTCTGGGAGGCAGTGTTATCACTCCGGTCGAGCCGGCCCATTCATGCCGAAGCGTGGCTCTCCCACAGTTATTCTATTAACGCTGATAAATATCCTAAGTGCTCAATCAATTAAAACCACATCTCGTTAAACCCCTACAATTTAACTTTTAAACTTACTTTCGACTGGGGTTATCAAGCACCCCATCGTCCTTTGTGCGGTTCCCAGAAGCGCAACACACCCCATACCCGGGTAAACTGCAAGGCAATTTATTTGACATGTAGACTATTAATTCTGCTTTAGTTAACTATAGATTGGCTTCTGGAATGTGGGAGGAAGAGTATCAATTAAGATGGATTTATGTTAACTATTGTTATGATACTGGGTGTATCTGTGAACGTTTACATCCCTTTAACAAGGTAGGTATGTCTTTTACCAACCATTCTGAACCATTTTTGTTCTAGAAGTTTTATTTATTTATTTATTCTTTATTGCACAAAATAAAAAGTTCGATTGGCGGACTTAATGCCTTACAGCATTCTCTACCAGTCAACCACTGGCCGAATCAGAAAATTTTTGGATATTTTTTAATTATAACAATCCAAAATTTCTTTATTCAGATTAAGTCCTTTACAGAAAAGTTTTTGAATGTAATCGTCTTGCCTATCTAACTTAGAAGATTCATAACAGAGTAAATCAATGTGTTTGTACATGTACATGGTTCTTATTTAGGTACCATTATATAAATACATTTTATAACCATTTTATTTAAAATTGGCAATTACAATCTCTGACCCAGTCAACATCCCTAGTATCAGACAGCAGTCGCTTTCCCTCCATTCATCCCATTCCCCTATAAATGTCATTACATCAACTAAAACATTTTTGTCTAGAAGACACACACAGACCCGAATTTAGAAAAGTTAGTTGTGTCCTAGATTCGAACCTTCAACCTATGTGAAACTTAGCTTCCGCGCCATTGAGGTCGTTACCTTCTTCAAATGAAATTGAATTTAACTACTCAAAATTTTCCGCTTGTCAAATTTAAATTTAAGAAACGAATCCCCAATCATCCCATTTCATGCCAATTGTGTTGGTAATTTTTTGTACCATAATATCAACGACAAAAATATTAATATTGCATTAACGTATTTGTGAAAAGGGATTGACACATTGGCTATATCGTTTTCCACTTCATCTAAGCGCCATTATTCAGAAATGTTGACAACATCTTTCTATCACTTAAGAAATATACCCTGTTCCATAAATGCAAGGTGTTAAAGATCAAAATTGGAAAGTAATCATTTGTACAGCAGAAAACATGGAATAGACAAATGACATTCGAATCATACACAAAAAGAATGAGAAAGACAGAGCTACAGGAAGAAAAGAGAGGGTCGAGTTTTTGTTGTTTTTTTTACAGCAAGCTGAGCAGCCAGCTTCCAAGAAGGTGTAAAGTGGTTCTTATTTTGTATTATTTGTTATTTATTTTATTGTATTGTTAATAAGCATGGTAAGGGGAGCGTTGCCGCTTCGTAAACTATTATTAAATGGTTATTTGGAACTAAATAGAATATAATGGCCGTGTATAATCGTTGAATGGGACCGTGGCAATCAGTGCGCATTGTTGTCCTCTCGTGAGTTTGACTTTTGATGTCTCTATTCTATTGTGTCTTTGACAAAGTCATTTGCAGTTGTCAAAGTAGACATTTCAGTCTACGCTGTTTGGTGTAAGGTTTAATTTTGCGTGGCGGAAATTTCTTGGAGTTTAAAAACTTGGTTCCTAAGTTTGTAATAGAATTTGATGGTGAAATAATTCACGTATCAGTATATTGGCGCCTTCGTCGAATCCTGAGATAATTTGTAACGAATAAAGCGCTCCTTTATGGCGCATTGTATGGGAAGGCACTCTTGTGTGTGACAATAAAAATCTGAGATTTCAATACCGACTTGAGATTGATGCGGCGAATTTTATGGTTGCGTGGATTTATTGAAACTTTGTTGCCTTTATGGCCGTTGACATCAGATATTTACAGCAGGAAAATTAATTGCTGTTAAAGAATAGAGAATAAAATCACTTATTCAACGCCACACAAACATAATATAAAAGTAAAATAAAATTAATAAAGGAACTTAGCAGAACTGAAACTAGTGGCATAACGCTCTTTAACGATGATTACTAAAGATGGTTTACACACGATTATAGAAACCCTAGATATAGTCCGAGGCAAGAAAGTGTAGTTATGACCTTGAGTGCGCAGAAACCAATTTTGATAGAAAGTCTTCTTTTTTACAAGTGCGCAAAATAACGGTCATCGCTATACATTCGTGCCTCCAGCTACTTATACTTACAGCGTGAATGCATTAAATGGTGTCGCTTCCATTGAAGGCTCCATTAAAAAAAACGCTATTTGGCACTTTCGGAATTTTAAACCACTAATAAATAGATAAGGGTCAAGAATAAAATAAGTAAGTAAATAGGTACTACGTATAATTGTCCAGAGGGTACCAGAGGCCCAATTGGGGTGAAAGGGGGTTAAAGATTGGCAGAGCATTTGTGACTCCACTGGTGTTGCGGGTCTATGGGCGGCGGCAATTGCTTACCATCTGGTGATCCGTTTGCTCGTCTGCCACCTATTACATAAAAATGTAGAGATTTCTTGATCGAATGTCTGAAGTAACCAGTTTGACAGTCCCATCAAAAACCCATCGAACCTCATTAATTCTTCACACACACCATCAGATAAATTCGCCATACACTTTAAATTGACCTTTCCTTCCAATATGACCACCAACCTTCCATTACTTAATATGTATCTTAAGGATATCTATCAAGACTTGTCAGAAGTATAATATTGACCGACGAAGGATTTTCAACTTTAAATCTATGTCTTTAAAGTGGTTTAACTGCGTTCTAAGTTTGTTCAATACTGATTGCTTGGTGATAAGAGCCTATTGTGTATTTGGAGGTAACTCGTAAATAAACCAATTATGATAGTCATGTGTGGAACATAAAATGTGGCCCCGAGTGTATACGATTTCCTAGAACAGTTATGGTTGACTAGCGGCCGCCCGCGACTTCGTTCGCTTGGAGTTAGTTACCGTGGGCACAAAATAATTACACACTGAAGTTAGACTTTGACCTGATTTTGAATTTAGAAGAGTTCGTTGACATATGCTAGGGTTGTTGCCCGGCATGAGTACATAAGCGCACGGCCTCTACCATAGACCTCGACAGTTTGACAATCTATGTCATAAGTTAGGATTAATGTCGAAAAGGCGTTTTTGCCCGTTAGTGCGCATGCGTGAGTACCTATATGACATATTTTTAGCTTTTAGTGGGCAGTCAGCCTTCTGTGTCAATATGTATTTTGTGCCGTGGGTTAGGGGAAAACTTGCCCGAGAAAATCAAGATTTTTAGGCCGGTCACTGTTTTAACCTAACCTAACCAATATTTTTGTGATGATAATACTGTATACTGGTGAAGTACCTAAGTTTAGAGCAATAACTACCTAGCAAAAAAAATCTTCGTGCGAGTTTCTTCGGGCGAGTTTTTCCATGACCTCTTGATTGACCCCTTATATTTTGGACAATCCACACAATATATTTTTAAAAATTGTAGATGTGTTATTCTGATGTATAAGCTATATTATTGCAAAGTTTAAAAAATATTCGGTGGTTTTTGCTTGAAAGAGGAGCAAACATCCATCAATCCATCATCATCAGCAACCCACGCTCGTCCACTGCTGGACATAGGTCTCCCCCAATGCAAGCCACCGCTCCCGATTTTCGGCCACTCTCATCCAGCTCACTCCAGCCAGCCTTCGAATGTCGTCATACCATCTTGTAGCAGGGCGTCCAACACTACGTTTGCCGAGTCGCGGTCTCCACTCAAGGACTTTATGGCTCCAACGGTTGTCTGTTCAGCGGCTAATGTGACCAGCCCACTGCCACTTCAGTTTGCTAATTCGATGGGTGTCGTTGACTCTGGTTCTCTGTCGGATTACATCATTTCTGATGCGGTCCTTCAAAGATACTCGTACTTATCTACAAACTTTCACGTTTATAATATTAGTGGGATGTGGTAGTGACTGCCTCGGTGGCGCAGTGGGTAGTGGGTCGCACTTTTAAGCGACGGCTGCGCTTGGAGTCGCGGGTTCGATCCCCGGGGTCGGGCCAAAAACTTGTATCTGAGTTTTTCTATTGAAAAATTCTCAATGTCTGGATGAAGTATGGAAGTTGGTGGTCTTGTACCCCTGTGCCTCAGAAAGTAGGAGCTGTTGGTCCTGCGCCCGATCTCTCTCCGGTCGTGTCACACTGGTGTCCCATCGAATTAAGAAGGTAAGGGTATAGAGAGTGCACCTGTGTTTGCGCACACACTTGAGCACTATAGTAAATCCTGCGTACATGGCTGATCGTTAAGATTGGCCGCCGTAGCCGAATATCGGTTGGAGGAGTTATGGGTCGATTTTATTAGTATGGGCACGTTTCTCAACTTTGATGACGAGGGAATAAATCTTACAGTTAGATCCGTTTAGAGGTAATTTGAGTATGTAGGTAACTTTTGACGTAAGTCATGCGAAAGTGGTTACTTTCAAATGTACCAGAATTGCCCTCATAACTTTTAAATACATCTTTCAATTTTATATCAGAATGAGCCTGCGTATAAGCTAGTCCTACTGTCAGCGAAAGTAGCTGTGATCGAGTTTAGCAGGCAAAATCAGTTCAAAATGGTGATAACACGTGGTCAAAGGGATGTAAATGTTCACAGATACACCCTGTATGAGGTGTAAAAAAACTGTGATGTAGCTTGAAAGAGGACTTACATTGAACGAATATCAGACAGTTAATTGATTTAAAATGATACAATACCAAGACTTGCTTGACTTTAGTTGGTGACTGATAATTTATAATATTTCATCCATTCGGCTTCAATTATTTATAATAGTTTGGTAAATTAAGGTAAAGGCAAGTGTGTTCAATTAGAAATATCATTTTTAAACCATTCAATAAAGACTATAATTTGGTATAATCATGAAGTTTAACTTCTCCACCTTCGTTATAAAAATAATCAGCTCCCTTAAAAACCAAAAACTCACTTTGAACTCTCTTCCTAAAGCAATAGATCACAATTTTCTATGCTGATTTTTATACAGATACAAAAGAGCATTATAAAATGACAGATGCACATTCGAAAAAAAAACAACATCGAAAAAGTTTCTATTGTTTTTTTCTAATAATTCAGTGAAAGAACGCGTGTCGTTCGGAATTCGAAAATCGAATCCAAACAGTTTAAACGGCCAATTATAACTGGCAATTTGGTAAGGATGCTGACGCGTGACGCCCCCTATTGGCTAAAATAACAGTTTTTGTTGCCAACCTTTTGTGACGGGTGAATGGAGATGGATCACATTTCAAAAGACTGTCTCGAGTTTTTTGAACTGCATTTTTTTTAGCTAAATTCCATTATGACAGTGACATTGCAATATATTTTTTAGCGCTTAACAAAGCTGCAAAAACAATAATTTCACTATGCAAGGATCACTTGCCAGGCTAGATACCCGGTCTTTCTGACTAAGCTCGCTCCATCCCAGCCTTCTTTTGAACTCTAGAATTCAGTGTGACGCTGTCGCCGTAAAATAATCCACATCGTAAGTTGGTTGATTTCCTAGGGACTTGATCAGCAACCCGAGTTATGTTCGTAGAATTCGAAACATACATTTTGCTCGACCCAGGGTTGACTTTGAACCCAGGACCCCCAGATCACGGACCGGTACTTAAACCACTCAACCAAAGGGGCGGGGGACAGAGTATACACTGAATAACTGAATATATATGTTTTAATAAGACCTTTTCGCCCATCATCACCTTATCATATTTGGATCTCACGGCCGCTTACCATCAGGCGAAGTCAACTTGATTGTCCTCAATAAAAAAAAATCATTAAAAAAATGTGTAAAGACCTAAATACCAACATTCTAAAATAGAACCATAATCCATATGCGCAATGCATCGGCGTAATAAACAACGCATCCAATGCATTGCGGGAACGCGCCGGTGGGCGCAGGTCGGGATGCGCCGCGCGCGCGCACCTAAACATAACTAATTCGACGCGTGCGCAACGAATGCTAAACAGCTTGCGATAGCGCGCATGTTGACGGGTAAGGAGGTCTATGAAAGTAATCATAGGTGAAGTATAGTACTTATCAGCCTATATACATTGCCACTGCAGGGCAAAGGCCTCCATCATAGAAATCAAGCCAACGCGGCATCGCTACTATGATGGGATTAGGCTTTATCACCACGCTTGACTAATGTGGATTGGTGATCACACACCCGATATACTCATGTTCGAAAAATTCGAAACCTTCTTTTGATTGACTCGGGATACTTAGGTACCGAAATCATGGCCCAATACCTACCTACTTATAAACGCAAAGACTCGTGGCAGACGGTAGAGTACTTTTTCAGGTGGTAGACGAGCAGACGGATCACCTGATGGTAAGCTAATGCCAACTAGACACTCGCACCAGTGGAGTTACAACAAGCCACCATCCTTTTATCCCCCTTTCCCTCCGATTAGGCCTTCTGTACCCTCACTCACTAGACCTTTAAGTCATGAGGGACCATTTAACAAAATTCTGTCGTGTCAGGACCACACTCTTCGGACATGCGTCGCGGCGCCGTTTGCGTTGTGTTGACTCGACTCATCACGTCACGTCACTTGTTTATTACGATGTTTTCGCGGACCACTTGGAATGCCTCCAGGGACCACCAGTGGTCCGCGGACCACCGGTTAAGAACCACTGCACTAGACGAAACACAGCGCAAGCGCTGCTTTACGCCGGTCTTCTGTGAGGCCGTGCCCCGTGGTATCGTTCCAGTCGAGCCGGCCCATTCATGCCGAAGCGTGGTTGTCCCACGATTCAGTTGTTAAGTTATTATTCGTTGTAAATCATATGATATCCAATAAGAAATTATGCAACACACAACATGATATCAAATACCGCATATTAATAAGTCAGTAGGAACTTATAACTCAAGGGTACCTAGTATTAGTACTAGTACAAATACGTAATTGATTTTGATTAAGTACCAGGAGGTCATAAATTGCAAGGAGCATTAGATATGCAGGTAGGAGACAACTAACCGATATTTAAAGTAGATTAAGATACTATCTGATTGACTTGGAAATGGTATGTTAAGACAGGCACTTATTACGAGTATGTATGAGTGCTGTAAATGGTTGGACAGTTTTGTTTATTAGTTTTTCAATAAATATAAAGTATGATTCAAAACCTAGGCTAAGATTAAAAATATTGTTCGGGAATATTTGACATTATAAAATTGGTTACTTCCATGGATTATGCTTTCCATGGATAAAAGAAAATGTTATTTGAATAAAAAGTAAATTATCAGCCTAATAAGTACTACTGCAGGGCATTGTGGCATAGGTCTCCATCATAGAATTAGGTCATCGCTACTATGATGGGATTAGGGTTAATCACCATTGGTGAAACCACTAGATTTTTTTTTCAAACAGCGTTAAAATTTATATAGGATAACATTTTTTTTAAAAGAAGCATTTCAATGGAACAGGTGCATAATAGTATTACAAGGTAGCCGCTGAAAACCAGCGTCGGGGCAGGTCACTCGGACCTGCACCGACAATTTGCTGAGCGGCCGCCTATTTGGCGCATAAATATCATCATACATTTTATTGTCCTTTTTTTTGTGTATTTTTTCTTTTTTATTGTGTGTGATTTTGTGCCAAATAAAGTTTTCATTCATTCATTAATTTTTTTTAGACAAACTACCACCATAGTAGAAAAGATACTTGCCAAAAAACCTCACGTCCCAGTTATTAGAGGAAATCTGTTACAAAGGGACATAACACTAAAACAGCAATTTCGAAAATGACAACAATTATTCAACATTTTAGACAATAGCCTATTAAAGGTGTTGTTCAATTCAACGGTGGTTGAATAAATGAATGAATATTCCAATCGGGTGTTGAATGATTAGAGATTCAATTTATTGGATGGGTTCGGGTGACGGGTGGTGAGGTGAGGTGTGAATTTAAATGTAATTTTGACTTCTATTAATTCTTAGAGAGTTCCGTGTTGACCAATGGGAAATGTTTTTATGAGATAGGTGGCAGAAGGGCAGAAGGATCACCTGATGGTAGGCGATTTCAACTACACCAAGAGTCCTCAAGAGCGCTGCCAAAAGTTGAATTTATTTATGCGAATTTCCAAAAGACAAAGACCAAATATTCGGCAGAATGATTTGGAGAAGACGCGTAGACGTGGTGGAACTTTCACAGATACACCCTGTATTCTCTATAAACAGGAGTTGAATAAAAAACATAGTTCACTGTTTTGTCTTTACAGTTAGTCATATTCTAAACAAAAACAAAACCCAATTGCACAGAAATCACCGGTCGATATTATAATGATACTAACTTTTAGAATATTAACAGAAAAGTCTCTTTCATTTTGACATTGCCAGAATTCACTGTCCCACACGCGCTTCTAACTATCCATACTAATATTATAAATGGGAAAGTGTGTTAGTCTGTCTGTATGTCTTGTCTTTAGTTCACGGCAAAACGGAACGACAAATTGACGTGATTTTTTTAGTCGAGATAGTTGAAGGGATGGAGAGTAACATAGGTTACTTTTTGCTCCTATCCAACCCGCCATTTTAGGGAAATGGGGGGGCGCGAGCGAATCCGTGGGCAAAAGCTAGCGGACAATAAAAATGGCCATTTCAAAAATGACAACAATCAGTCAAAAAAACAATAGCCGATAAAAATAACGTATCTATGAGTTCACCGCGATAAATATTCCGATCGGGTAGTTTATTTAATGGGCGATGATGCGCCTGACCGGCTTCCTGCGCGTGCGCCGGGCATCCTGAGCACTCCGTTGCACTCTGCATTTAGATCTGGGAACTTCAATCGTTTATTAGGATTTTCCGCTTTTTGCAACTGAGAAAGCATGATATCTCCTCTTTCTATAGACCTACTTTTCTAATCAAAGAAACATTCGTGTGTTGAACACTAAAGTTTTGTTTGTTTAGTATCTAGGTGTAGGTATGTAATACCTACTTATATTTTTTTATAAAAGATGGCAGACGAGCCGACGTATCACCTGATGGTAAGGTGTCTATAATTAGGTGCCACCTATATCCTAAAAACCTGCAATACCAGTAGAGTCACAAGTGCCAACCTTTAACTCCCTTTACCCTCAATTGGGCCTCCGCTACCCTCACTCATTAGACGACACAACGCAGGCGGTGTGCTTCACTTCGGTCTTCTGTGAGTCCGTGGTTTAATTCCGGTCGAGTCAGCCCATTCATGCCGAAGCGTGGCTTTCCCACGGTCAAGACTAAAAAATTAAAGAATGAATCTAAAATTATTGATTTTCAATTTTTTTTTTTATATAAGATGGGTTTGCACTTGACCTCATCTCACCTGATGGAGAGTGACAATGAGGTCTAAGATGTAGCGTGCTTTCCCAGAAGAAGCCTATTCACTCTCGACTTAAAGACACCCAAATTGTAGCTCTCTGGAAATACAGAAGCCGGCAAGTTGTTCCGTTCCTTAGCAGTTCGCACCAAAAAAGAAGAAGCGAAACGCTTAGTACGAGCTCTTGGAAGTTCCACAGTGTAAGGGTGGATTCCTTTCGTCTTCCGCATTGTCCGGTGGTAGAAAGGGGAAGGTGGTATCAGGTCGTGAAGCTCTTTCGAACACTTCCCAAAATGCATCCTGTAAAAAACCGATAGACAGGCCACTCTACTCTAATTTATGTGAAATCCGACTTAGAAAAACCGTTGACTCACCTATAGCCATCTCCTCTCAGGGCTCAATACAAGTATTTCGGCAGCTACGTCACTTCTATATCAGCTCACTCATTAGGTATTCTCTGTCTGTCCGTCCGTCTTTCTAATGCCCATCGGTGGCAGGGACGTGGTCGGGTTAACTATGATGCAATTTGGTGTTGCCAGGAGGATGATTTTGTACTCTTTTACAATCTATACTAATATAAAGAGATAAATTTTAGAGACACGGGAAAAGTCTCATATTACAAAACATTAGCGCGATGCAATCAACGCCCAGCGGCATCTATTGGTAGACAGTGGAACTACTGTTCCGAAACAAAGTGAGGGCGGGCCACTAGTTTAACAATAAAATTATGACATAAATTGATGGCCCTCATCATAGGTATTTTCCTCCTTAAAGCCACTTTTTTATTGTGATAGGTGGCAGACGAGGAGACGGATTGCCGCCGCTCACAGACATTTGCAACACCAGTAGTTACACAAGTGCACTGCCAATCTTTTATCTCTGTCCCTCAATTGTGCCTCCGGTACCCTAACTGACTCAACGAAACAAAGCGCAGCCGCTGCTACACGCCGGTTTCTGTGAGGCCGTGATATCACTCCGGTCGAGCAGGCTCATTCATGCCGAAGCGTGGCTCTCTCACGGTTACATCTTCAGATTAAAGCGAGGCATAATTTGTTCGTCGGTCTTTGAAACTCTGTACATAGCCTTTTTAAATATATTTTAACAACCAAAAAAAATAAACTTTAGGTGTCTTCTGACAGTCACCTGGCTCTCAAACCATGGCTCATCTCCTGGCATGCCCTTTTTGTCCAGACAGCTGCACATACAGCGCAGTCGTTGTGGTGGAGTATTGAGCTGGGACCGCAGAACTGACAACCGTTGGAGCCATAAAGTCCTTGAGTGGAGACCGCGACTCGGCAAACGTAGTGTTGGACGCCCTGCTACAAGATGGGATGACTGGATTAAGCTGGATGAGAGTGGCCGAAAATCGGGAGCGGTGGCGTGCATTAGGGGAGACCTATGTCCAGCAGTGGACGAGCGTGGATTGCTGATGATGACGATGATGATGATTGAGCTGGGAAAAATTGATATCTTAGTGCCATCGACACGAAAAGAAGACCTGGCAACACTTATGCAAGTACCAAAGACATTACCCTATGAAGCCATAAATCTTGACTGTGAGAGACATTTATTTCTGCTGTCAACACAGTTTACGTCATGTAGGTACGTTTGGATCACCGTTCGTAATGTTTATCATCATTTTGACGATCGTTGAATTGATTGTATGGTTTAATTGCGAGGTGACAAACGTCCAAACGAGCCACCTGATGTAAGTGATCATCATCATCATCAGCAACCAACACTCGTCCACAGCTGGACATAGGTCTCCCCTAATGCACGCCACCGCTCCCGATCTTCGGCCACTCTCATCCAGCCCACACCAGCCAGCCTTCGAATGTCATCATCCCATCTTGTCGCTGGGCGTCCAACACTACGCTTACCGAGTCGCGGTCTCCACTCAAGGACTTTACTTTGGTAAGTGATAATAATAGTACATTCATACAACATCTCACACATTGACCTGACTCCGTAGTCGCACTAAGTAGCTTTTAAAACACTTAGTTTGCACTTTACACTGCCTAGTTAGGGAGCAGGACAACCTCTACAACCGAGTCTCTATGTGTATTTTTTTAAAGTGATAGGTGGCAGACGAGCAAACAGATCACCTCAGGCTAAGCGATTGACGCCGCCCATAGACACCTGCAACACCAGTAATGCATCAAGTTGCTTCCAACCTTTAACCCCCTTTCCCCCAATTGGGCCTCCGGTACCCTCACTCTACGAAACACAGCGCATGCGCTGCTTCACTCGCATACGGGCAATTACCTCGTGCACTCGACATTGAAGTCGAATTAGAAATTTTGTATGGACTTATATATGAAATCTCTAAAATCAACTTTGATGTCGAGTCCCCGAGAATAGCTCCCCAGCGGGCCAATTCTCGGTTTTCGCCTTCTACCTATGTCGAAACGACTTCATGGAACGCATAGACCAACAGAAGAACAAGATAAGAAATGTCTATTGTAATCTGTGTTCTCCTATTGGTTGTGCGTTCCATGAAGTCGACTCGACATAGAAGGCGAAAACCGAGAATTGGCCTCCAGGTAGGTATTTATTTTATGTTCTAAGTCACTCCATGACAACTGGCCGTATAACACTCAACCAGTTTCTCACCCATAACTTCCAAAGGTGAAAGGTTTTTGATCTCTCTATTATCAAACAAAACTTTACAGCCGAAATAACTCCCATAAAACACAAATTGAACACCAATTTTCGACTTTCACTCAATTTTGCGCATACACAGACCCGTTAATTCAATTCCACGCCGTCCTCACTAACTTGTATCCTGTCCTGCTCTTGCGTATAGCGCGGCCTCGCTCCCCCATCATTATGTTATTAGGTCTCTTGGAGCAAGAAGAGCTGTGATTAGCAGGTGATTAAGCTTCATTCAACATAATCATGTAATTATTTATTTATGTTTTAGAGGCGAGTGTGTTTTGTACGTAGTATACGCGAGGATGGCAGATGAATCGTATTTTCTTACTTGAATTTAATCATTCTTATTAATTCTTACATCGAGCCCTTCGCAAGGGGTTGTCATTCCATCCTCATCATCTACATAGATGGTTGGCAATCCAGTACTGTGCGTTTCTTTCACAAACCTCACTTTCGTTGGACGCTTTGGTACCTTGTACTATTAAGTATTCTGTGGCTTTTGCTACAGCCTTACAGTAGTAGGTATTTCCCGACGGCTACGATTATAGGTGGTTTAAGAGAAGAACGTACTCCTTTCGGCCTTTTAAGCCGGCAACGCATCGGAGACTTCCCTAATCTCGCAGATGTTCATGAACGGACGTGTATACTTACCAACAGGTGACTCGCTAGCTCGTTTTCCAACTCTAGTATAAAAAATAGTTCATATCAGACCACTGCTCAACATTTCTTATGTGAATAGTCGCAGGCAAGCAGACGGATTACCGGATGGTAAGCAATGTCAGATTAAAAAAGAAGAAGATGAATGGATGGATGGAGTAAAGATACATGGTAAAGTACAAGTAAGTATGGAACAGGTTTTCCGCTTTCGGCTAACAAGAATGTATAGGTATAATGTTAAAATTAGATTCCTATTTGCAACTGCTTTTTAGTAGAAATCTGGTAAGAATCTCATACGCTTTTACTTTATGCATACCATCAAAACAGGAATACCTACTTATCGAATTCCTAGGTCGCACTTAATCAAACACGAGATTTCATGCCATGTCAAGTAATCAGATCCATATATCTGCAATACCAGTGGCATCACAAAATATGCGTTGCCGGCACAAATGATGACTTAGAGAACGATAGTACCCGTTCAATTAATCCCTTGTTAGAAAATGTTGAATTATCTGCTGTTCCAGCATATACTATGCGCACAAGTGAACGCCACGCAATAACGATATCTGCTCACGATCGCTAATGAAATGAACAACAGCGTTCCCGGCGACCGGACACGCGGACAGACAGAACACACAACTTCTTATAATGTAGAGCGATTTTTTAACAACGTGATAACAACTCAATAGAACGGCTGGGGGGCAATTCTCGTGCTGACTCTCGTAACGAATGAGAAATTTCTAAATTCAACGTCAATTTCGAGGCCTACCACGGGAGCAATTCTCGAAAACTCGACATTGAAGTTGAATTAAAAATTTGTATGGACTAATGTATGAAATCCCTAAATTCGACTTCGGCCAATTCTCAGAGAACACAGATTACAGTCGACATTCCTTATCTTGTTCTCCTATTGATCTATGCGTTCCATGAAGTCGACTCGACATAGAAGGCGAAAAACCTCCTGGTCGTTCAGGGGAAGGTAGAGGGAACCAGATCACGAGGCAGATCACCAATGCGCTGGACTGATCAAGTGAAATGTGAAAATTTCAGTCTAGTGGTGGTTGGTCCCAATGGCAGAAGAATAGACGGATCACTTGATGGTAAGCGATTGCCGCCGCCCATGGACAGGTGTCTATGGGCGTAAAACCAGGCTATTTTCACAGGTGTAAAACCAGTGGAGTCACAAGTGCGCTCCCAACCTTTAACCCCCAATTGGACTGCCGGTACCCTCACAAAATCAGCGAATCACAGCACAAGAGCGATTTCGCGCCGGTCTTCTATGAGGCCGTGATATAAATCCGGTCGAGCCTAACGCATTCATGCCGAAAGGCAGTATAAATATTATTTAAAATCTACAATGTTCACCGATCTCTACGCCCGTGTGTCTCAAACCACGTAGTTAACCAGATATACACTTTTCCACCGGGAAACCGGCCACATTACCCGTTCATTAGTGTTCTAAAGAGCAAATAACTTAAATTTGCCCCGGCGCATGCCTTTTTGTTCGTCAGCCTACATTCCATGGCTTTTATTTGGGTATGTTTTTAAACGTGAACACACAAGAAAGTACTAAGTTTACAATACAGTTTTTCAGATATAGTCAGTGTTAAGTCTTAAAAAGAATTTTTTTTTATATTAGGGACAAATAATATGACCCCACTTCGCCTGATGGTAAGCGGCCGTGAGATCCAAATATGAGATTGACAGGCACAAAAGAACAGACAAAGTGTCCATTGAGTCTGTCACTCTCACCCTGAAGGCCTGCTGAGATGCCGTTTCACGCCCCGCCTAAAAAACCCAGGATTGTAAGAAGGAGGAAACACTTGAACTGGAAGGGCATTCCATGACTTGATGGTTCGGGGCAGGAACGAGGAGCTAAGCCTGACATTATCAGATCAGGCGCTGCTTCACGCCGGTCTTCTGTGAGGCTGTGGTATCACTCCGGTCGAGCCGGCCCATTCATGCCGAAGGCAGTATAAATATTATTTAAAATCTACAATGTTCACCGATCTCTACGCCCGTGTGTCCTCAAAACCACGTAGTTAACCAGATATACACTTTTCCACCGGAAACCGGCCACATTACCCGTTCATTATTGTTCTAAAGAGCAAATAACTTAAATTTGCCCCGGCGCATGCCTTTTTGTTCGTCAGCCTACATTCCACGGCGTTTATTTGGGTAAGTTTTTAAACGTGAACACACAAGAACGTAATAGTTTGCAATACAGTTTTTCAGATATAGTCAGTACTAAGAAAGAAAAAGATTTTTTTTTTATATTGAGGACAATCAAGATGACCCCACTCCGCCTGATGGTAAGCGGCCGTGAGATCCAAATATGAAATTGACAGGCACAAAAGAACAGACAAAGTGTCCATTGAGTCTGTCACTCTCACCCTGAAGGCCTGCTGAGATGCCGTTTCACGCCCCGCCTAAAAAATGTCTTTTTCCGCCTAAAATCCTGTCGGATTGTAAGAAGGAGGAAACACTTGAACTGGGAGGGCATTCCATGACTTGATGGTTCGGGGCAGGAACGAGGAGCTAAGCTTGACATTATCAGATCAGGCGCTGCTTCACGCCGGTCTTCTGTGAGGCTTGGTATCATTGTATGGTGTAGCGATGTGGGTAAATCTGTGAATATTTACATCCATTTATTCACGTCTGCTGCCAACAATTCTGAACATCATTAAATGATGTCGTTCTATGTCTACCGTTCTTCTGTGGTCCGACCTTTTCGAGCCACTTCTGATGGTAAGCGATGGCCGTCGCCCATAGACACCTGCAACCAATAGAGTCATAAGTGCGCTGCTTACCTTTTAACCCCCTTTTTCCCTGGATTGGACCTCCGGTACCCTCACTCACGCAGCGAAACACAGCGCATGTACTGCTTCACGACGGTTGTTTATAAGACGGTTTTCTACGAGCAAGCGGACACTTGCTGGTCATGAACATCTGCGAGACGCGCTGATGCGTTGCCGGCCTTTTAAGAAGGAGTACGCTCATTTCTTGAAGGTTCCTAAGTCATAGCCGTCAGGAAATACTGCCGCAGCTAAACTATTTCACAAGACTGAGGTATTACCAGTAATAGTCCGGTCGTGCTGGCCCATTCATGCCAAGCGTGGCTTTCCCACGGTTTAATGTTTTATTTTATGTGATAGGTAGCAGATGAGCAGGCGGATCACCTGATGGTAAGCAATGCCTGCGCTCATGAACACTTTCAACACCAGTGGAGTTACAAGTGCTCTGCCAACCTTTTATCCCTTTTCCCCCTGGGTGGGCCTCCGGTACCCTCACTCACTCGGCGAAACACAGCACAGGGGCTGCTTCACGCCTGTTTTTTGTGAGGCAGTGGTATCACTCCGGTCGAGCCGGCCCATTGATGCCGAAGCGTGGCTCTCCCACAGTTAGATTTATTCTATGTTTTATGTATTTATTCTGTATTCTACCGTTCTCCTGTTCCGTTTCGAGCCCATCTGATACTTAATTCCTCGATTATCAGACCTGTCCCAAGTGCTTGTTGGAAAGACCGTTTAACTAACGCTGTGGTGGTATTATATCAATCAAACGGTGTGTAATTAAATAATTTGTTCGTCCTCGTTAGTCCCGGGTTTATGGCGTAATTTTAATTACAAGATGGTAAAACTTTGGATCGGTTTTGGGGTTCTTTGGGGTTGGGTTCTTTGATCGGTATTTAAATATTTTTTGAGGAAGGGAAATATTTATTGGAGACGAGGATAATCTATCTATGAAAGGCTACAAGGTGTTGGTATCAGTGGATATTTACATCCTTTGAACCAAGTCTTCTATCAAACATTGAAAAAAATATCTGTGGTACAACTTTTGAAAATACATCAAATTTTTTTACGAAAGAACAAGTCACGTGACTGACTTTGTATGAAAAATATCACTTCCTTTTGCGAATGTCTAAAAGTCTTAGACCAATAAATATTGTACAGAATGGTTGGTAGGAGACGTGGTTAAAGGGATGTAAATGTTCACAGATACGAGAACATCCTGTATAGTAAACCTAGGTAGTATAGTCATTACCGTGGGAGATCCACGATTTGGCATGAATGGGCCGGTTCGACAGGAGATAACACGGCCGGAGACCGACGCAAAGCAGAGCTTGTGTGTATCGTCGAAGAAGTGAAGGTACCGGAGGCTCATTGAGGCTCAAAGGGGGGTCAAAGTTTAGCAGCGCACTTGTGACTCTACTGATGTTGCAGGTGTCTATGAGCGGCGGCAATCACTTACCATCAGGTGATCCGTCTGCTCGTCAGCACACCTATCACATAAAAAACGAGCGATTTCACGCCGGTCATCTGTGTGGCTACCATGAGTTTGAAATACTATCCTCGCTATCGAAAACTATCGCTTTGTCTCTTCCATTGTGATGCATTTGAAAGAGACAGAGCAATAGTTTACGTTATGTCAGTTTTCGATGTCAACTCATGGTAGCGCTTACTGTAAGGCCGTGGTCTTCACTCGAAGTCGAAGTATGTTATGTCAAAATCTGACGGCGTTTTAAGGGATTTAAAATTTCAATTCTCTCCCCAATCTCCTTCGAGCCGTTTCTCTCAATCTTGACCGAATTCTTAAAGTTCGGGTCTTTCTCGGAATCCCGTGTTTCTCGCGTTTACGGCCCGTAATAATTGGTTTACTAGCACCTTGTTAGGGCGTGTCTACTCGGGCTTGTTAGCTGCGCACGCGCTCACACCGACGCGCCACCACACCAAATCTATACGGGAAATATGTATACTTACTTACTATGCCTGGGGATTAAGAAAAACGCCGAAATCAAAGAGCTATTGGCCGAACCAAATATAATGGGCGAGACAAAGTCAGCAAGGCTGCGCTGGCTCGGTCACATTGAGAGAATGAAGTCGGATCACCAATCGTAGGATCGCCTTCTGGGTCAATCTACCGGGAAGCGCTCAGGGGTCAAAAAGATCCAAATCTGGTTGGTCACCTTCAAAGGCCGGACTGGCAAGAGGTAGCTGAAAATAGAGAGGAGTGGCGAATTCTCGTGTCGGAGGCCAAGATCCACTTCGGGTCCTAGGTGGGTCTTGACTTCCAACGTTAAAGTTCGCCATTTTGTTCGGGCCTGTGCCAATTCCGACCAGTCATGCACGTTTAGTTATTTAAGGTCCTTGGCGACTTCGTTCTTCAGGTAAGCTCTTTTGGCCGCTCGATCCTCTCCCATTCTCTCCACGTGTCGTAATTTACAATTAAAAACAAATAAGAAACACTATACAGGTTGTATCTATGAACATTTTCAAGGCTTACCTATATACGTAAACTGAAATAGCAAAATACTTTTGACGGTCTCACTAATATTAAGAACGGACGGAAAATTAGTATTAAGCCAAAATTCCGTTCGGTGTAAACACGGCCACCTATAAAATTGGTAGTCAGCATCAGCATTAAAAATATTGACCACAATAAGTAAACGACGACCATTCACAGTAATACAAATGGCTTCCTAGGATCTTATTAGACACCTCTTGTAATTAAAACCAATAATAATTGTATCGTTTTTATTGACACTAAATTTTTTTACAATTTGTTAAGTTTGAGTTAGGTTAATTGGTTATAGTTAAAAAGTTAAGTATCAGCCTATATACTGTCCCACTGCAGGGCAAAGGCCTCCATCATGGAAATCAAATCATCGCTACTATGATGGGATTAGGCTTAATCACCACGCTTGCCTAATGCGGATTCGTGATCGACAAACTTAAACGCGATCTATGTTGAAAAATTCAATCGCATCATAATAATACGTACCCATTTACACAGAATTAAAAGTACCTATATTTTTCAAAAAATATGGCATAAATAAATTAAGTATGTATTTTTTATATATTAAATGGGTTTGCACTTGACCTCATCTCACCTGATGGAGAGTGACAATGAGGTCTAAGATGTAGCGTGCTTTCCCAGAAGAAGCCTATTCACTCTCTGACTTAAAGACACCCAAATTGTAGCTCTCTGGGAATACAGAAGCCGGCCAGTCATTCCTTAGCAGTTCGTATTAAGAAAGAAGAAGCGAAACACTTAGTACGAGCTGATGGAACTTCCACAATGATTACATAAATTATATAAATATACATAATATAAATTATATATAATAATGATATAAATTAATTAGAATAAGTGCCTACATATAGGTATATCATTATAGGTTATTAAAACCCTTATGTTCGTTAAAAAAAGTTAAACAATACTTGATAATTTAATTAACAGAACAATTATTTATAGTATTATCAGTCTATATTGCACGTGCTTATTACTTGTACATAAATTAGTTTTTGTATGTTGAAAATACGTTATAAATATTAAACATCATAACTGACTGACATATTTGCACAAAATAATTACACACAGAAGGTAGACTCAGCCTGATTTAGAATTTAGAAGAGTTGGTTGACATATGCTAGGGTTGTTGCCCGGCATGAGTACATAAGCGCGCGGCCTCTACCACAGACCTCGACAGTTCGACAATCTTAAGTCATAGGCTAGGATTAATGTGGTCGAAAAGGCGTATCTCCCCGTTAGTGCGCATGCGTGAGTACTTGACACGTTTTTAGCTCTTAGTGATATTTTGTGATATTTGACTCAAATGTTTTATTTATGTTTGTCTATAAGTACATACGTAACAAACATGATACTGTAAATTACGAGTATTTATATTTCTTAATTAAGCATTTTAATAAATATAGTGAAATTGGTATTGGTTTCATATAACTTTTATTTTTGTGAAGGTGGCAGAATAGGTGACGGATCACCTGATGGTAAGCGATTACCGCCGCCACAACATTACACCAGTCAAGTGCGCTGCCACCTTTTACAATCTCCTCCCCTGGTTGCTTCATTTTAAGGGACTGTGGATGCAACTGGGAAATAACACAAATTCTGACCATGTTTATGATTCATTTCGGATGTCTTTTTTTTTCAACCTGGAGACCATTTCTCGTGTACTCGACATTGAAGTCGAATTAAGAGATTTCATACAATCGTCCATACAAATCTTGATTCGACTTCAATGTCGAGTACACGAGAATTGTCCACTGGAGGCAAACCTCGTGCCCTCGACATTGCTTGAAGTCGAATTAAAAATTTGTAAGGACGAATTTTTTTTTTTTTTTATATGATAGGTTGCAGGCGAGCAGACGGATCACCTGCTGGTAAGCAATTGCCGCCGCCCATGAACACTTGCAACACCAGTGGAATTACAAGTGCGCTGCCAACCTTTATCCCCTTCCCCCCCGAGTGGGCCTCCGGTACCCTCACTCACTCGGCGAAACACAGCACAGGGGCTGCTTCACGCCGGTTTTCTGTGAGGCAGTGGTATCACTCCGGTCGAGCCGGCCCATTTATGCCGAAGCGTGGCTCTCCACCACAATTAAAATGTAGGAAATCTCTAAATAAGACTTCAATATGGAGTACGCACAATTGCCCTCTGTGAAAAGATACAATAAACAAGTATTTCTACATAATAAAACATTGAATTACAATCTTTTAATCACGGAACTAGCTCGTTATCGAATAATTAATCTCGGTAATTCGAGATCGGCACATTAGTAAGATACGCTTATCAATTACACGGTTTAAATCGCAGAGCAAGGAAATTGACCACAACTTAATAACTTCAAATGTGGAGGTGATAGTGACGTCTAAGTTAGTGAAATAGGGACAAGTGGGACAAGGGACAGAAGAAATGAATTCAAACATCATTAAGATTAGGTAAGCTAGCATGTAATGTAGCATGTAAGTCAGGCTAAGCTACTTGTCTAATAACTTGTGTTGCGATATTTTTTTGTTCGTGATAGGTGGCAGACGAGCAGACGGATCACCTGATCGGTAAGCGATTTTCGACGCCCAGAGACATACGCAACACCAGTAGAGTCACAAGGGTGTTGTCAACTTTTAACCCCTTTCCCCGTAATATTATGAATCCGATACTCTCACTCATTCGATTAAACACAGCGCAGGCTGCTTCGCTGGTCTTCTGTGAGGCCCATTTTCCTCATATAACCTACACCTAGTAACATCTATTGGTCAAGTTTGAAACTAATACAATCAGAAAGAAAGTGAGCGCGGGCCACTTGTCTTCTATACTATTTATAAAGAGGTTAATCTCATATCCACGCCAAGGCTTATAGGCAAACCGAAAACACGAAACATTGCGCGATACAATCAACGCCCAGCGCCATCTATTGGTAGACAGTGGATGTTGTTCCACTGTCTACCAATAGATGGCGCTGAGCGTTGACAGTAGTGTCCTGAAACAAAGTGAGCGCGGGCCACCAGTATGTCGATGTATAGTCAATCGTAAATTTCTAATAAGGCCAAATTCAAAACCGGGACGTCCCACAACAGTCCAACTCTATCCCCCACCTTAACTAATGAGAGACAACCTCATTACAGCTTCCCACAAAACGCATAATTATCACCAACCGATCTGCCTTAGAGAGGTGTTAAAAAACCAATTGGGATAAATAAAACCGAGACCAAAATTGATAAAACCAAAAAAACACACAGCGGAGACAATCTGGAGGATCTTAATTGGGGCCGGGTATGCGTGGAATCCGGTCCGCGTGCGTTTTTTTACCCGTAGCGGTTTTTGCCGCGCGTTTTTCGGCTTTGTTTTTGGAGACGGACGACTGTTTGTCTCTGTCAACTCGAGGCGTCCGTCAGTCTGATGCCGACGGTGTCACGAAGTTGGGGTGTTTTACGACAATTTGGGGACTTTATCAGGTGGTGGGGTGTAGGTAAAACCTGATTTAACATTAGGATTAGGATTGTTGATAACAAAATCGAACTATGTTCAAATTTGAAACATACTTTTGCTCGACATGGGAATCGAACTGGAGACCCCGAGATCACGGCCCATACTTAAACCATAGATGATTTTCACAGACTAATTGAGTCACTTGACTAATTACCAAGAGTCTCTGTTTGCCCTTGCATCCACACGGCGACGCCAGAATGTATTGCACCCCGGTGAAGTCAGGGTGGACAGCGATAAGCCAATAAAGACAATGCTTATAGGTGACCTGATACGACGAAACATGAGTATTTTCTATCTTCTTTCTATTTATTTCAAACACTAGCGACATCTACTGGTACAATTTTAAAGGAATTAAACAATAAGAGGGCGACCAAGTACTTAGTCTTAAAATAAAATAATCTCCTATTAGATTTATTTAAGGAGGCGTAATTCAAGTATGGCAACCCAGTTTTAAATCAAAGCGAGCTCACGCCGCAGGAGCTCGTAAAAAGCCGTGTTTGTTTCTCTGATTGTTTGTCTGCGCGCGCGCAGCGCCGGACATTTGATGGAATTTGTTAAACGGGACCACTACTACCTTTTCTCTGGTTTTAAATTAAATTTAACATCATTTACTAGCTTTTGCACGCGGCTTCGCTCGCTCGCGTTAAATTCGGGGTAGCACGGAGAGGCAAAAAGTAGCCTATGTTACTCTCCGTCCCTTCAACTATCTCCACTTAAAAATCATGTCAATTCGTCGCTCCGTTTTGCCATGAAAGAAAGACAAACATACAGACAGACAGACACACTTTCCCATTTATAATATTAGTATGGATTTCAACCAACGTTAAGGTCATATACAAAATAAAATGTATGATTTTAGATAAATTTTGGTTGATTTGCTTGATTTGGGGGCAAGGAGTTAAAGGTTGGCAGCTTCTTTGCCCTGCAGTGGGACAGTATATGTATAAGCTGATACATACATACATATTTACTGACCAATGGTAGGTCCTACACTTCAGCCCTGAGTGATGCGCAGCCGACTCCTGCGCAGCCCGTGAGAACGGGAACATTGCTATAGAATCAACATAGCAGTAGGAAGACATGGGACGTTTCTAGTGCACCCCGATGGCCTTTATCGTCGTAAGGCCCAGACAACAGACACAGTGGAAAATCAATTGTTTTATGCATTTTAAAAGGCTTTTGGCCGTAAAATTTAAGTCATTTAATCCGTTAGATCTCATAAATAAACTCTCAAAACATACAGGGTGTAACTGTGAACATTTATATCCCTTTAACCACGTGTTCCACCAACCATTCAGGACAACATTTGTTCTACGACTTTTGAAAATTCGCATAAAAAATTCATCTTTCCATACAAAGTCGGGCATGTGACTTTATTTATTTATTCATTCGAGGTCATTTTATACCAGACTAGTGGCCCGCCCTCACTTCGCTTCGGGACCGTAATTCAGAAAGAACCAATAGATGGCGCCGTGCCCAATTACATCGCGCAAGCGTTTCGTGTTTTCGGTTTACCTATAACCTTGTCGTTGTCAATAAAGTTATCTCTTTATAAATAGTGTAGATACAACCTGTATTATTTTTGTATGGAACGCTCTCTCTCTCTTCGGTCGCTCCCTCAAGACTGCAGAGGATTGTGATATCATTAAATGTGGATGGGTTGCACCTATTTGCCTCCACCAGTGCCGGGTGGCGTCTCCGATAACCGAGCAACTTATTGCGGATGCTCCTCTCACTTGACGGTGCTCTGGTTGGGGATCGCCCTCGGGTTTGTTATACCTTCCGAGTTCTCAACAATGATCAGCTTTTCAAGGATCTCATTATGTGGCCGAAATAGGTCAATATGCACCGCAGACAGATCGCTGAGAGGCGAGTTTTACGAAACTGCAGATTTTAGTTTTGATGATCTAACATGCTCTGGGGCATAAAAAGGGTTGATTCGTTATGTTAACGGTATATATGTAGACAGAGAATCTATTTTAACCTAGATGTCAAAAAAATCGGTCGATTTGAGATCCTTCTCCCTTTTTTAAGTCGGCTCAAAATCAAATGAGGTTTGACCGATATACTAACCTGAGGCATGGATGTCTGTACCTTTAAGTAGGTACCTACATGGCGAGTTACTGCTCTGTTAACGCTGTGGTCACTACTTAGCTCACTGACACGCCGCTAATTGGCCCTCACTGAGACATTTATGTTTCCGAGCGGAGCACTTACTTACAAAGTTAATGCTTGTCGAATTTAGATGGCGTTTTGCAACGCACTAATCTTACTGCTGGGAAATTTAACGGCTTAAGTAAATGAATGGTTTAAGTCTATACAAGCTAGAGTAATTACTAGATTCGAGATCTAATTGGGTATTTGACTAATCTCGATATAGTAAGAAATAATGATACTTACTTTACCAAAATATTGGTAAATAAGAACCAATAGCCTAAATTCAGTGAAAATATAAACAGCTGGTTTTGTGAGCATTCAAAGTTTTATGTGCAAGTCCATTTTTAAAGTTTATAATATTATAAAAATAATTATATCATTGAACTACCCATACATTATACACAAACTTTTATTATTAAACCATGTACATAAAAACGAAACATTGATATAGCTACCAAAAAAATTTACTAGACGCGCATACAAGATACTTGCGTGTGACGTTCACACGGCTAGTAGCCATTTGTATAGAGCGTTTTTGGGCCTGCGTAAAAAGTTGTGATATGTCAGGTAATTCAAATCAGAATCAAATAATTCTTTCAACAATGTTTCTTAAATAGAGGGGTCTTTTGATTAAACACATTAAAAAAAATTAGATACCCTATTATCAGAAACGATGGTGACTTGGTGGCAGAGGAGTGGCCAGCCGCCGAGCGCACTACCTAAGGAACTTGGGTAGTCACTAAGAAATCTTCAGCGGCGCTAAAGCGGAGTCAGGTTTCCTAGATAAACTTGGCTGATTGGAGTGATTAGGTGACCTACTTGCTCGTTTGCCTTCCTCTATCATAAAAATGGCCTCAGGTATTGCGGTTGCCTAGCGATTTTTGTTACCAACTGATTCACCATAAATGTCCCTGATTATCATCATCATCAACAACCCACACACGTCCACAGCTGGACATAGGTTTCCCCTAATGAACGCCACCGCTATCCAGCCCACACCTGCCAGCCTTCGAATGTCATCATCCCATCTTGTCGCAGGGCCCTGATAGTATTATACGAGTATGACTCAGTTTTACTAAAATACGAATGACATACAGACGGATGCACACCAAAATGTCTTTATTATATGTATATTCATAAAGCTATTAACCCGTGAGCACGGTTGTCTGAGCCGAGAGGTGTCGTGTGAGATGCGCGCGCGCCGATGCGTGAAATCAATTGAGAGTCACTGCGGTTATTGCAATTATCA
>JABMDO010000211.1:0-50789 GCA_014851415.1 Cnaphalocrocis medinalis | reverse complement strand
AGACGCCATAACATAATCTTTCGGCGGCACTTTCAATTGATTTCAAAACTCTATGGTCTCCGATCGTAAAAGAGTGTCCGTCTCAAAGACATTTCGTTATCGCAAAACAAATTACGTTTGGTTGACTCTCAGCTCAACCGAACGAAAGTATTTGCCAACTTCAAATTAGACCCCCTGCACTGGACGCACGTCGCCTCGCCTCTCGCTTACCGCTTACGCTACGGGCATACCTATCCGCGATCTATTTACTTCCTACTTATGTGTGAATCTGTCTATCCTGTCGCTCCTTCATACTTCAAGTGTAGTGCCTAGCTTAGAACGCCTGTGTACCACAATACAAGCTGTGAAATCGATTAGTGCGTTTCATTCCTGTCACTGGCTAGGCAAACCTACAGTGGTGACCCCGGTATGGAACAAGATATGCAGGATAAGATGCACAAACAGGAGTCGGGCGATGCCACGGAGAGTGTAGCCGGCGTTACTACAGCCGTGCGTTTGGCGCCATTTTGGAACGAAGATCCGGATTTATGGTTTACGCAGGTAGAAGTACAATTTAGAGCTTGTGGAATTAAATCGGATAATTCAAAGTATTCTACGGTGCTTCAACATCTGGATCATCAAACTATGAGAGAGGTACGTGACGTAATTTTAAAACCCCCTGTTGATGGGAAATATGAGAAACTAAAGCAGGAATTAACAAAGCGACTGTCTGTTAGGGTGATCGAGATAGTGATTGCCCACTTAAGAAATTGACACTAGTTTTATTTCAATATAATCCTTTTCTTTAACAATAAGAAATCAGAGTGTAATTATTTGACAACGTTAATAGTTTAGCATTGAGATAAGTTAGCAATAATTCAAACATCTAAAGAATATTTTATAATTATAACGTATAACAAAAATATCTCCTAAAAACACAGTGACTGCCCACTGGACACAGTCATTGCCAACCAAATGAGACAGTGATTGCCAACTATACCGCACGTTGTAATTCCATAAAAATACTATTAAATACTTAAAATTTTAGATCTTTCGTAAGTTTTTGTGCGTTTAAGATATATTTCTAAGCTATTGAAATCAGTAACATCATCCAAATAAGATACCATTGACTAAGAAAACCCGTTTAGTTTCAAAATCTAGTAAAATCGTCAAATTGTTCTATCTAGTTTCTCGTTATCTCAGCGAATAAATGGAATGTACCAATTTTACAAAAGGTAAGTAGATAGAGTTTTGAGGTTGTCGGAGGCCCAATGGGGGGTGAGGGGAGGGGGGAGGGGTTAAAAACATTGGCAGCATACTTGTGACTCACTGGTGTTGAGTATGTGCGTTGGCATTCGCTTACCATCAAGTGATGCGTGTTTTGACTGCACATTATATATAATAAGCAATGCTGCCGCCCATGGTCACCTGCAACACCACTGAAGTCACAAGTGCGCTGCCAACCTTTTATCCCCTTCCCCCCGGGTGTGGGCCTCCGTTTCCCTCACTCACTCGGCGCAGGGGCTGCTTCACGCTGGTTTTCTGTGAGGCAGTGGTATCACTCCGGTCAAATCGGCCCATTCATGCTGAAGCGTGGCTCTCCCACAGTTGAAATTTGAAAGTTTTTTTCAAATTTATTTATTTATTTATTTATATTGGTACACAAACAGATCACTGTCTATTATACATCCACATATAAAAATATTTCTAACTTAACAAAACAGAGATCTAATGAACAGCGTACACAACATGCTTATTATAATAATGCTTATTATAATAACTAGCGGCCGCCCGCGACTTCGTCCGCGTGGAAAAGTAACTTTTTACCCCCCTTTTAACCCCTTACAACCCCCTTAATATTATTATGTTGATAGCCTATAGCCTTCCTCGATAAATGGACTATCCAACAAAAAAAGAATTATTCAAATCGCACTAGTAGTTTCGGAGATTAGCGCGTTCAAACAAACAAACAAACAAACAAACAAACAAACTCTTCAGCTTTATTATATTAGTAAGTATAGATAATTATTGCTAACTGCATCATTTGGTAATTAAATTTAATATGTGATAGGTGGCTCACAAGCATACGGATCACCTGATGGTAAACGATTGCCACCCGCTCATAGACACTCGCAACAACAAGGGGAATCACAAATGCGCTGCCAACATTTTATCTCCTTTTCCCTCTTCATAGAGCCTCCGGTACACTCACGCGTTAGCGCCGCTTGATTTGGTTTTCTGTGATTATAGAATCACTCCGTTTAAGCCGGCTTATTCATACTGAAACGTGCTCTCCCACGGTAAAATACATAATATAATTACGGTATATATTTGGTTGTTCTTCTTACCACCTTTCCTCCAAGATTTTCGGTAGCAGATCAAATTTTCCCCTATTTTTAGGTCAACTTTTTGTAAAAAGCAGTTTTTTTCGAAACTCCTTGTACCTAGACCTAGATATAAAGAAAGATACAGGATATAAAGAAAATATTCGGTTCGAATATTATATCCCTCACGTGATTTAGTAAATACCTACCCGGGCAATCACTGTCTCATACCCATGGCAATAACTGAATTCTGGTATGGCAATAACTGAATTTGTCATATTTTAGGTACAGTGATTGCCCACCCTCTTAAAATACTTAATGGAATAAGATTACGCTGCGATAACTGCTTCGAATGAAACATTGAAGCTTTAACTAACACGTGGTTGTGCTTTAAATAGAAAATTAAAGTGATACAAACTTCAAAACTACCAAATGTATCCTTAACAAATTCTGTAAGGAATTTGCATTTTTTGAAATGACGGACACCCGCTGTCCAAAAACTGCCATTACAATATTTTTATTGAAAATTTTGCCAAATGTCTTATTTAGAACTCTAGTCAACAGTATCTTAGTGTTATTTAATGGATTTAATATAAAACTACACCTTTGAAATTGAGTTAAAATGTATGTTAACCTTAATTCGGGCATTCACTGTACACTGGGCAATCACTGTCTCGGTTACCCTAGTTAACTAAAGTAAGATAAATAACACACTCTTATGTAAGATGTTAAAAGCGACGAAAACCGTTTTTGATAGCTCTAAGAAATTAAAAAAATATTACTTGTTGATAGCCAAGTCCTACAGCAGCCATAGAGCCATGTATTAAAGGAGTTTCCACGGAAACTAGGCCCCGACTATATGCAGAGAGTATCATCTCTTCCGCAGTGATCGTTCCATCTGCGTAGGCGCAACCCAATTCACCAACACTATGACCTGAAAATCAAATTTAAAGTCATTAAAGTACTAGGCATTCTTTAAAAGCATAAACCCGAACACTATATAATTAAGCATTTAGTAGATAAAAGAAAAGTATGTATACGACTCTTTGAGTATATAGCCACTGGAGATGCCATACCGGGCGTTTCCCCTCCGGCAAAGTACATTGGTCAACTATTCGGAACTGGTCAACTAAGTTATACAAAACTACTTGGATGTCGCTACATCGCCATTTTGCATCGCTCCGTGTCGCGTGACGTTTCTCTTAAAAATGGTGAATTGTGCAGTATTTTCATGTAAAAGGCGATCTGACAGCTAAAATTCGCAACAAGATCGCGTTTCCTATCATAAGTAATGACTTTTATTAATTATTAAATGTGTATTAAACTAGAAAATCTATTTTAATAAAAAATCGTTACGATACGTAAACGACAGAAAAATTTAATAATGATATCGTGGTATCGGTCCTAGTGATGGGACCAATTAAAATCAACTCGACATTTGAATGAATCATTCACTCACTGCAGTTAATTTCAAAATCCGTTCTTTTCATTATATTTTGAACTAGTGGCCGCCCGCAACTTCGTTTGCGTGAACTTTATGACTCTTGGCTTAAAGATGAACAAACTTGGAACCCCCTTTTCGCTCCATTAGGGGTTTAAGTTCGGAATATCCTTCCTTATAGGATCTCATCCAAAAATGCTCATCACATTTGACAATTTTCCATTCCATTTCATTCCATATTTGTTATAGTGTAGCTGGGCTCTTAGAGGTCCAAACCAGATGTTCCATGATCTCTGATTTTTTTTCATGGCATCATAAACTGCTCATCAATATGAACATTTTTTGTTAAGGTGCCATTGACCTACCTCTTATAGTTTAGCTGGGCTGTTGTAGTTCTACATCAAGGAGCCTGGTCTTCAAAATATAATATATCCTATAAGTTGCCCTGATATTACAGCTATACAATAAAAAAAGTTTCATTCGAATTGGTTCAGTAGTTTCCGAGATTAGCGCGAACAAACAGACAAACAGACAAACAGATAAACAGACAAACAGACAAACAGACAAACAGACAAACAGACAGACAAAAATTTTAAAAATCATTGATTCATGTTCTGCTACTGTTTTTTAGTCGTCCTAAGTTATTTTGAGATAAATATCTTCAATGTACAGACACAGCTTTTTTACATTTTTATTATATGTATAGATATAGATAAAATAGTATAGACGTATATTATAATATTAAAACATTGTAAAGTGAATTAGAGAAATTACTGTCCTTTCTTCTGGTCATACGATGTTGGAATTTATTCTAAAAATAAAAAGAATTGGTGGCTATAAAATATTTCGAGGTAAAAGGAATAAAATATGTGGTCCGGGAGTATCATGCATGATAACGGAGTAGATAGTAAACCATAATTGGAGCTCGCTAATTTATTATAGAAAAGTATACGAATGTTCGTTTATCCAATATTTCAAAAAAATTAGACCCCCAGAAATATATTCGACACGTGTACAATAAACTTATTCATTTTGAAAATCAATATAAATGCGTAATAAGGATTTTGTATAATATTTCAATAAATCATTCTAATTAAAAATATATTGTTTCATTTACTCTCCCTTTGTTTGTCCAAATGTTTAACCCCAAACTAGCGAACATTTGTAATTTTTTACGTTTTAGTATGTATTGCACAACTTCACCATTTTTTAGGGTTCCGTAGTCTACTCGTCATGTCTGTCCGTCTGTCTGTCTGTCTGTCCTGGCTCGTTCTCTGCCGTTTCTGCACCGATTGCCACTGAAAATTGGTAAAGAGATGTATACTGATAATCCAAAAATTGGTTTTTAACATTATTAAAAAATAATTATTTTTCACCCCCCTTTCCATACAGCGAAAAGTTAATTCGAAAAATAAATTCGACTTACCCCATCGTCTGGTCGGTATCGTTAAAAAGGTATCTTTAAATACAACAAAAATTGCCTTGACATAATGTGGATCAAACCCCCCAGTTTCGAGATATATTAATACAAAGTTAAAATTAGAGCGTCCTCCCCCCCCCCCCCCCCCCCAACTTTTGAAATACTATTAAAATAATTCTGAAAAAAATATGCTCTATACCTCCAAGTAAGAGGTACTTACGTGGCTGTACGTAGGTACGTACAGCCACACATCACAGTAAATACTGTCATACACATTAAGTTGAATATCAGTTGAGGAAATTTGACAGATTGTGGTAACCTGATGTGTGGCTGACTGTACTTTTAACGAAAACTTTAGCGGACTCTGTATCATACATAGTATTTTTAATACAACTTGACCAACTTATGACGTGCAGTTGCCCTAACTAAATGGTAATGTATGGAAATAACTACCTAACTTAACTATGAAAATAAGGTTTAAGGCCCATCTTTTGGATACGGAACACTTTCATGTGCGTGTCCGACACGCTCTTGGCCGGTTTTATTTTACAAACTGACTAAATAAATATTTATTTATCTTCAATGTGCAGAATTTTACACTTACAATTTATATATAAGTTCATTCACCAAACTGATTTGACTCATTCTTTGTGTCCCATCACTGTCTTTTTCGTATGTATGCTGCATAGTTACGTGAAATCTTTATTTGTGAGCGTGTATTTTTTGATGTGTTAAATTTTTCTGTAGTGTGCGTTTATCGTGACAGCAAAATTTGTGACTGTTGAGTATTAAAATTTTTGGTGGTGTGCTGTACGTGTTTACCTCGTCCCCCGCAAAAAATGGTGAAAAAAATTGTTAGAAGCGCGGACGTTAGGGCATCTCCAGTGGCTGTCTACTCTAAGATACGACTCAAACAATTCAGTTCTGACTTCATAATGCTAGACGAAACGTAGATTATCTTTATATTAGGTAATTAATTAGACTAGTTTAAATCAAAGTTACCGAGTAAAAGGACCTGTTATCTACTAATTTGGCTTAGCTTAGTTGAGACCATTTCCGAAAGACTAATCTGAACTAGCTCTTACCAATAATTTTATCTGGTACTAAACCTAGCTCGTGCATTACATCAGTTAACCCTATCTGTACTGCAGCTATTCCGACGAAGGAGTGAAGTATGTTGTCGAAGATTGTTTTATCGGGAGAAGTAATAATATGGACTATATCAAGCCCCTTTGGTTGTAACACCTTATGACACCTATAAAAATAAAAATCAGATAAATTATTTTGTTTACTTGGATGACGTCATTATTTAAAGATTTATATCTTTATTTCAATCTTCAAAAATTTTTAAGCACCCCTTAATTTACCTCTCTATAGCAGCAGCAAATATCGGTATGCGCATGAGTTGCGCGCCCATCCCCGCCCACTGGGAGCCCATTCCGCTGTACACGAACCATAAGGGCCGCCGCGCGTCGTCAAAGTATGAACATGCATTCGCCAAACTGACTGTTTTCTGCTCAGTATCAGTGTCTAAGGAGTAAATTAATTTCAAGAGTCTTTAAAAACCTTATAATATAGTTAAAATCAAATTATAATGAGGAATGCAATGCAAAGTTCAATAAGCAGTAATTGTGGTGCATGAAAAAACTTTGCACAATATTTTGGCTTCATCACTCCATTAAAACTTTGGCTTCAGAATTTTAGTTTAATTGAGATGAGATTTGAAACTTTGGTTTTTTTATTTTATGATACAAACCGATAACAGTAAACCCTCTTCCAAGATGTCCAGTAATTTTCATCTTATGAATATTGTGCAGAAGTGCTAATTCTTCAGGGTCTATAGAACGGGACTTTAAGTCATCCAAAATGTTTTGAACAGCAGTCTCCTGTCTTCCAGATATTGTAACTAAGTACGGAATACTACTTTTGTATCTGCTTGGATCCTGGAATATTATTATTTAATACCTCCATGAGATTATTATCTCTTACAATTTAATACCTAATAAATAGTTTACTGATTTTAAGAAATGCAATTTATGTTTAAAGTACATTAGCATTCAGAAAATTTTATTCATGTAAGTTGACTTCTATAAATTCTTTGTTGATCGCTCTTCGCTTAGATTGGTCATCTTGTAGTGTCCTCCTCTTGTAGTCCCCTTGTAGAGTCGTATATATGAAGTATGAATTTTCTGGCACATTAAATGTATTCATTTTCTTTATGGCTAAAGTATAGATATCCGCTTGAATATCGGTAATATATCATAATGTGGTTTTCTTTGCGTGAATTCTATTAAAAACAACAAAATTAGAAGACAATGAGTTCTTGAGATTGTCTATGAAGGCTGTGGAGCAAAAATGGGTGGTGTTGAGGTGCTTGCTGCTTCTCATAACAATAAGTTACACCTTTAAATGCTACAAATACCTAGATAAGTATTAAGATTATTTGCTAGTCATTTCTAAATACCTTTGGCTTATAATGTCCATGCAACAAAACATGCGCATTACACCCAGTAACAGAGAGACTGTTAACAGCAGCGAAGCTCCGGCGGAAGGGCTCATGGGCGGTGACAATGCGTATGCGCCCGTCTTGCAACGCTTGTATGTCCTTCCGAGGAGTGGAGCAGTGGAGATTGGCTGCTATTGCACCTTTGTGGTATCCGAGTAACACCTGAAAATTTTAGGCCCATTATATTTATTTTTAATTGTTCCAATTAATTAATTATTCCAGTTAATTACCGTCATCTAGTAGGTACTCATAGTACAGGGGTTGCCCTAGTTTGAGACCAGGTTGATTGGTGTGATTGTCTGGCGCATTTATTTATTTTATTTTTAATTTGATTTATACAGGGACCTTTCATGGACAAATTTTTCGAACAAAGCTGGTTTTGTGATCACCAATCCGCATTAGGCAAGCGTTGTGATTAAGCCTAATCCCATCATAGTAGCGATGACTTGATTTCTGTGATATCCATCACAGAAATCAAGTCGCACTGCAAGGACTTACTTTTTACAGGATCTTTAGTGTGCTGGTGCCTGATATACTTAGGTTTAAAAAATCCGTGTTACGGGTCACCAAGCCCTCCCCCGCTTCTGCGGGGATGGAATGGGATTCATCCTTCTGGATGCAAGTATTGGGTCATTTAGTGAGATGACAAAGGAAAACTAAAACAATAGAAAATGATAAAATCAAACCTTAGTAACAGCTGATATTCCTGTAGCTGCTTCAGCATACCCGATATTAGACATCACACTACCGACCAATAATGGATCATCTCGGTTTTGGCAGAACACTTCACTAATTGCTTCTAATTCAGCTTTGTCACCTTCGGGTAGAGCTGCAAAGTACGAGGGTGAATCAAAAAGTTCTTGGAATCACTATAAAAATATAAGAATATTTAAACAAAAATATTTTATTTTTCTACGTTATCTCCTTCTAAATCAATACATTTAGAATACCGCTTTTCTAATCGTCTTATTCCTTCCGAAAAAAAATCTTCTTCTTGACACTCAAAAAACTCATCTACGGCAGCCATTACTGCGTCATTATCGGCAAATTTTGTTCCACGGATATGTTCCTTTAATTTTGGAAATAAGTGGAAATCACTGGGGGCTAAGTCCGGTGAATATGGTGGGTGATCAAGGATATCGAACCCAGCATTGCGGATTGCTTCGAGCGCAACTTCCGAACGATGAGCGGGAGCGTTATCATGAAGAAACAGCACGCCCAGTGAAAGTTTTCCACGACGTTTATTTTTAACTGCATCGCGTACTTTTGAAATTAAACTTGCGTAATATGGTCCAGTAATCGTCTGTCCTTTCGGCATGTAATCTATAAATAGGATTCCTTCACTATCCCAGAATACAGAGGCCATAACTTTGCCAGCGGTAGGACCAACCCGAAATTTCTTCATTGGCGGAGATGACGGTCGTTTCCAGGACATGCTTTGTCTTTTAGTTTCGGGATCGAAATGGTGAACCCACGTTTCATCCATCGTAACAACACGACGACAAAATTGATCTGGATCACGCTGTAACATTTCGAGATTGCACTTTGAAATATCCAAACGACGCCTTTTGTTTTCGTCTGCTAACATTCGAGGTACCCATCTTGCTGACACTTTTCTGAACCCCAGTGAATCTGTTAAAATGGATTGAATGCTACCAAATGAAATCTTCATTATCTCAGCTAAATATTTAATTGTTATTCTTCTGTCTTGCAAAACCAAATTCTCGACTTTTTTTTACATTTTCTTCCGTAACCGAGGTTGAAGGCCGCCCGGAGCGATGATCATCATTACAGCTCGATCTACCCCTTTTAAATTCAGCAACCCAGTAAGCAACCATCGAATAGGGTAAAACATTATCCCCTAATGTTTGCTGAATATCCGAAAAAAATTCTTGCGTTGACATTTTTTTCAGGCACAGGTACTTTATCACTGCACGTAACTCAATTTTATCCATATCTGAATAATTTTGTCAACACTTTGCACTAAATAATTTTTTACTTGCGAAAGATTAGATTAATTCAAGTGAAGTTCTGCAATAATGTTATGCGATTGGCACTCCTTTAAATAAATATAAAATTACCCTCAAAATAATTATATTTGTATGCACTTCTAAGAACTTTTTGATCCACCCTCGTACATCAAATGTATGTAGCAATGATTTATTGTTAAAAAATTAGATTTCAAAACGCTCTTTTCGTTCTCATTCGTGCTATAAGTTTGAATTAACTTGCATTTCTGAATTATTTGTTTTATTTCATTGTTCTAATAAATGTCCGCCTGCTCGTCTTCTACCTATCACATAAAAAAGGCACCCAACTAAAAATACTTAGCTTCCTTAGTACAAGTAGATTATTACAATTAAGTACAGCGAAAATCGAGAGTGGTTGCTACTGGCTTCTCTTCAGAACCATTTTTGGCAACTTCTGGCGTCCCTCAGGGTTCCCATCTCGGGCCGATTCTGTTCAACATCTTCATCAACGATGTCGTATCCATCTTCAAACACGTCAGTTGCTACCTCTACGCAGATGATATGAAACTGTCCATGCAGATCAGACATGATGGAGATTCACTTTTATTGCAACGTGATTTGGATCGTCTCGCTCGTTGGTGTCAGGACAACAGGTTGTTCTTGAATATCGACAAGTGTAAGCATGTCCGTTTCTCAAGAGCAAAGAAAATGCAATCTTATCTTTATCTTATTTATACATATTGTATTTATACACCATTGATGGCCATGTTTTGGAGGAAGTAGAATCCATCCGAGATCTGGGAGTTATACTGGATAGGCAGCTCCGTTTCCACGAACACATCGACCACATTGCCACAAAAAGCTTTCGCATGTTAGGGTTTGTAATACGTAATACTAAAGATTTCAAGAAACCATCCACCAAAATTCTTTTGTATCAGTCCTTAGTTCGTTCTAGCCTAGAATACTGCAGTCAGGTTTGGTCCCCACAGTATGACGTTCACATCAAGCGCATCGAACGCATACAAAAACGTTTTATGTGGCATCTCTCCTTTCAATGTCACAAGGCTAAAGAGTTTCCCACTTACGAGAATCGATTAGCGTATTTCAAAATGAACAGTCTCAAAGATCGGAGATTCTTGCTGGACTGCATGTTCCTGCATAAAATTGTCAATGGAACCATAGACTGTACATCGTTGTTGAACTCCATACATCTTACCATTCCGCTTAAACTTCCTCGCGCCAGCAGATATACCCTGTTTTCGATAAGGGGCAGCAAGACGAACCTCGGCCACCACTCTACCATAAATAGGCTTCAGCGGCAGTACAATCAACTTAAAAACGTTGATATTGACATATTTCTGGACAAGCCACTTACGTTTAAACGTAAGATTATTGCGACTTTTTCATTTGTGTCAGTTTGAGTTTGTATACTGTTTTAGTCCTAGAATTAGTTTTTAATTTTTGTAAGAAATTAATGTAATTTCCTTTTTTTTTCTTTTATAAGTCCACTATGCATGCCGTGGCAACCTATAATTAAGGCAGCACTTAGAATTATTTACTGCGTTACATTTAAGATTTTTTGTAGTGTGTGTCTTGTTGGTTGTCCTAATAAATAAAATAAAATAAATAATATTAAGTATTAATTGTACCATGATTTTTCCTAATTAATTACCTATTTATTTATTTATTTCTACCTGAACCAAAAGCCTCGACATATTCCACTGCATGCGGCGGAATCCCAGCTTCATCATAAAATGATTTCAAAAACTTCTCCATCAATAAAGGGTCTCGGTAGAATCCGAATCGTGGTTCCGAATCTCTTCCTAAAGACAGGAATTCACTTTTTACGTGCAACACGTCTGCATAGATTCTGAAAAAAAAACAACTTTTAAACATAAGTAGGTATTCTAAAGCTTTTTGTTATGATAGATGGCAGAAGAGCAGATTGATCCCCTGATGGTAAGCTATTGCCGCCGCCCATAGACACCTGCAACACCATTAGAGTCACAATGCCCTGCCAACCTTCAACCCAATTGGATCTCCGGTACCCTCACTCACTCGACCAAACACAGAAAGTCCAGTTGAGCTGAACGGGAACCTTTACGACGCCTATATTAGTTTAGATTAATTTATTGTAAGATCTAAAAACGCTGTATAGGTATGTACAACTTATTGCTGCCTATCTATACTATTTATAAAGAGATAACTTCTATAGACAACGACAAGGCTTATTGGTAAACCGAAAACACGAAACGCTTGCGCGATGTAATTTAGCACAGCGCCATCCATTAGTTTATTTCTGAATTACGGTCCCGAAGCGAAGTGAGGCCGGGCCACTAGTATTGTGATAAAAACAGGCTACGTACACATTCATGCACGCTTACAGTGCTTCACCGTGTTTCACCGTCAGTAACAGAGATACTAGGTACTACAAGTATAACTCTTAGATTACCAGGATAGCTCGTGCTATTTTGTGATATAATATCGTCGAAATAAACGTGTTGAAACCCACTAACCTCATGGCATCTTTTGCTTTCTGTAGCAGTAGAACGTTGATAGCTTCTGACTTTGCACAACCATCCGCATTCTCATCAAAAGATTTTGTTTTGCCATCCATGCATAGATTTAAGATTCTGCAAAATAGACCAGATAAAATGTGAATGTTTCAAAATCTGAACAACTGGCTAATCCTCGTATGGGAGTTTGTTTACATTAAAACGAAAGAGAACCACCCAGGCCGCTACGTTTTGGAAGTTTGTTAGTTCGAAGTTAAACCAACAGATGGCTCTGGACGTAGTTTGCATCGTGAAAGTGTTTAGACTTTTATAAACTGATAATAACCTCTGTAGAGACAGAAAAGGCTCAGGTAAACCAAAAATATCCAACACTGGCGCGATTTATTCGACAGCTAGCGCCAGTAAAGTAAAGTAAAGTATCAGCCTATATACTGTCCCACTGCAGGGCAAAGGCCTCCATCATAGAAATCAAGTTATCGCTACTATGATGGGATTAGGCTTAATCACCACGCTTGCCTAATGCGGATTGGTGATCACAAACCCGAGCTATGTTCGAAAAATTCGAATTATACTTTTGCTCGACCCGGGAATCGAACCCGGGACCCCGAGATCACGGCCCGGTACGTAAACCACTAGACCAACGGGGCTAGCGCCAGATATTGGTTCAATTTGGAACTACTGTCTCGAAGCGAAGTGACGGCGGGTGTGATTCATTTATTTATTTATAAAGTAAGTAGTAAGTGACTATCACCTGCCATAGTGCACCATGGACTGAGGATGCAGCGACAAGTTGGCTCCTCCTACTATAGCGGCCTCGCAGTCTCCCCTCGAAATAGCCAGATAGGCTTGTTCCAAAGCCGCAGTGGAACTGCAGCAGGCTTTGTCGACCGCCACTGAGGGCCCTTTGGCGTTCAACCAGTACGAGATACGGTTCGCAAACATGGCTTTGCTGCATCTGAAATGAGACTTGATATTAAGTGTGTCAAATATGTTTTCGTGATGAATGACGATGAAATTAAAAAAGCTGTATAAATTTACCAAGTACCTACAGGTGTACTTGGTAAATTGTAATTGGTAAGTGACCTCACTTGCCGAACCCTGTCCGTCCTGACCCTCACAACATGAACTCGACTATATAGACTAATTAATTATTACAAATTAAGTAGTACCGCGCTTACTCACTGTCTATCATATCCATGGGCGACGGTAATCGTTTACCTTCAGTTTTAGCCATTTACATTTGAATTTTTTTGAAGATATTGGCACCACCCACAAAAGAGGAGTGAAAGAATGCACATTTATGAGGCTGATAAGTACTGTAACGATGGTAAACTCCTTTAGTACTGACCGCCGTTTATGGCCGAGTTTGTAATGGGAATCTGTCATACTTTGAAAAATAAACAAACACGCTCTCGGGAGCGCATTCTATCGCGAGACGTGCGACTAAGCGGCCAAGAGGGCCCAGACCTCACATCATCAGAATCGAGTAAGAGGGAGTACCCTCCCGGAGTGTTATAGCCGTTAGGGTGATTTTATATATTAGTTTCAGATAATATACGAACTCACGACCCGAATCCGCCTTTTATTGCTGCCCCAGTGGCACAATTACAGTACCTACCTACTTCTTTTTCTTGCGTCGATTGTGTCGATACCCCAATTATTTGGGAGTGTTGAACCTTCTGCCTAATTATTGACCGCCATAGATGTCGATCTGCGTCGGTGTGTATTTCGTCCTACCCACCTACCTCTAACGCAGATAGGTAATTACTTTGGTTTTGGTGTATGTTGATGCATTAATACATACCCAGCTATGCCAAAGCCGGTCCTGGAGCTGGCGACGTAAAATGATGCCTTCTCTGTCTCCGAAAAACAGGTCCCAACATAGACTCCTACTTTCTTCCCGGATAGATGTTCAGGACTGAGACCTAATAATACATAAGTAAGTAATAATAGTTTAATTATAATATTTTTTTATACTAGAGGCGGCAAAAGAGCAAGCTGGTCACCTGCTGGTAAGTAATCACCACTGCCCATGAATATCTGCGAGATCAGAGAGGTCGCTGATGAGTTGCTGGCCTTAAAAGGAGTGCGCTCTTATCTTGAAGGTCAGAAATACTGCCGCAGCTAAACTATTCCACAGAACTGAGGTTCGCGGAAGAAAATCCCTCGAGAAACCCACAGTGCTAGATGGCCTACCATCAAGATCTGCTCCAGCATCTTCCTAAACATGGTGCCCATGCTGTTTCCGAAGCAGACGTGCATCCCGAAGAACTGTGCGTCAAACGAGTCCCGCTGCGGCATACTACCAGCGAGCTGCGGCACTCTACCAGTGACCTGCGGCACGGTGCCAGCGAACTGCGGTACCTCGGGATGGCTGTACTGCCAGTGCTTGCCTTCCGAGGATATGGTTGACCGTAACTACAATCCACGATCACGCAAGGAGACTTCGAGCATAGCCCTCTCCATTGCCCTCTGATTGACTTTGAGCCTTCTTAAGCGGCCCATTCTTAGCGGCCACGTTTCAGTTCCGTATATCACTGGCAATACACACAGGAGAACAGACGGCCGTTGGGGTGGAAAGGTCCTTGAGTTGAGACCACGCGCAGGAGGCCGCAGCCGTGGCAGGCCTCCCACCAGGTGGACCGACGATCTGGTAAAGGTCGCGGGAGTCCATTGGATGCGGGTGGCACAGGACCGATCTGTGTGGAGAACTTTGCGGGAGGCCTATGTCCAGCAGTGAACGTCTATGGCTGAAATGATGATGATGATGATGAACTACAATTCCAACCAATGTGAACCAAATAAACCTCACCAGCATCATAGATAGCCTGAAAGGTCTGCTCCAGCATCTTCCTAGACATGGAGTCCATGACTGTTCCCGAGGCGGTAGTGCACGCCAAAGAACTGTGCGTCAAACCGGTCCAGTTGCGGCACGCTGCCAGCGAACTGCGATACCTCTGGGTGGTTGTACTGCCAGTGCTTGCCTTCCGAAGATATGGGGTTCACCTATGATACATAAATGACAGTGAGAACATAAATCCTCCAACCGATATTCGGCTACGGCGGCCAATCTTAAAGATCAGTGCATGATACACATTATAGTGCTCAAGTATCAGGTACATTGGCCCGACACAGGAATCGAATCCCAAGCGCAGCCATCACTTTAAAGTGCGACCCCTACCAACTGCACCACCGAGGCAGTCAAGTGAGAACATAAATGAGATACCTACAATGCGGATAGGTGATCACAAACCCGAGCTGTGTTTGAAAATTTGGAACACACTTTTGCTCGACCCGGGCATCGAAACCGGGACCCCGAGTCCTACGGACCGGAATTTAAATCGCTTATTTTTTTGGTAACCAAGGGGAAATACGTTGAGCATAGGTACCCGTCTACCAGGGGGCGGACGGATTTTGTCGGACTCCCCTCGCTGAAGGCGTGGGGTTTACCGACTAAAACCCCTGGGACTCTCCCTCATCGCCCATCGTTGGAGATATTCGTAGGGCAATAAATAGCACGTAGCCCTCGCACCACGACAAACCACTTTTTTTTTGGTAACCCAGGGGAAATATGCGTTACGCATACCCGTCCGCCCCCTGCCGGGCCTTATGTCGGACTCCCCCCCGCATGTCGGCGGGGGGTGTACCGACTAAAACCCCTGGGACCCTCCCTCATCGTCCATCGCGGGAGATAGTCGTGGGGCAAATCTCACGAAGCCCTCGCACCACGACATCTCCCCGAAAGTAGTTACTTAGACCACTAGACCAACAGACCCTTACCTTATTATAAAGCACATCAGACAAGTCCTTCACATGATTACACTGCGGATACAACCCTGACATCCCCGAAATAACCACCCTCTCCCCATCACACGGAGGCACAATCGGCCTAGACACATTCTCAAACGGAATCCCAGGCATTTTCTTTAACTTGTAACACTGTAGCAATTTCCAACACCTATCGAATCAATAGGTAACTTAGGTTTGTTTTTTTATATCACTTCATTTAACTAAATTAAGTAAATGTAGACTTCCAGGTATTGTTAGAGTATTTTATAATGAAATCCAATTCATTAGCATTAGAGACTCTTTGGGTAATTCAAAAACCGTGAAAAAATAAACTTAATATGTCTATCGAGTTCGTTGACCTGCGCGCTAAGCAGTACCTATAGGTAAATCGTATTGTGTTTGTCACGATTTAGGTTCGGTAATAGACAATCAACACAATATTAATATTTTTATTTAAAAATTTGTTGCCGTGTTATTCTGATTATAAGCTATTTTGTTGTAAAGTTTTATTAAAACACTTACATTCGGTATGTACATTTTTTTTTTTTTTTTTTTTTATAGGATAGGGGGCAGACGAGCATACGGATCACCTGATGTTAAGCGATTACCGTCGCCCATGAACACCTGCAACTCCATAACATAATTTACATAATTTAATTTATATATATATATATATTTATGTACATAATTTAATTTATTTATTTTGGCGTGAAAGAGGAGCAAACATCCATCCATTTCACGTTTATAATAATAAGTGGCCCGCCCTCACTTCGTTTCGGGACAGAAGTTCCAATGTCTACCAACAGATGGCGCTGGGCGTTGATTGTATCGCGCAAGTGTTTCGTGATTTCGATTTACCTATAAGCCCTGGCGTGGAATATGAGATTAACCGCCCCGCTAGGGGGCGCCCTCAGGCTGTTGCTTAAATTTCTAGGGTGCGAGCCTTCCGCTCCCCACAAGCCCGGTGAATCTGTATAAAACCACACACGTAGGTTGACAGAACTGACCGACCGACAAAAAAAAATGAGATTAACCCCTTTTTAAGTAGTATAGATATAGAATTAGTAGTGGAATAGTTTTTGATTTTACACGGAACCTCGACTATCTAGCACAGTTCTCTAATAATACCTAGAAGTAGGTAGGTAACTGTTGTAACAACTTCTAACATACAGGGTGTACCTATAATTAGGTATGTGAACAATCATCTGTGGCATGTCAGTCAAATAATAATAAATAATAAATTGAGACAACATCACATACATTATCCTGGTCCCAAACTAAGGTTTTCCCTTGTGCTATGGAAACCAGAAACAACGAAGGTACTACAAACACCCAGACCCAACACAAATATCTGTTTCATCGACAAACATTTGTGTCAATGCGGGAATCGAACCCGCGACCCTTACGTCTCAACCGGCGCTCACACCATTGCGCTAAACGGGTCGTCAAAGTCAAGCTGTGAGCATTCCTAATAAATAAACATTTACTTACATCCCTTTAAACCACTTCATCTACTAATCAATCTGAACAACATTTTGTTATGTAACTTTTGGAACTTCGCATAAAAATTCAACTTTTTATACAAAAGGGGAGTCGAAAAAATTTTCGGCGAATTTTCAAAAGTCGTAGAACAACATTTAAAAAATGTCGTTCAGAATTCTATTCTTGGTAGAAGACTATATGGCTAGAGGGTACCTACCTATGTTCATAGATACACCCTGTATGTATAGATAATTATGTATCTACTTAATGCCTAATTATTTGCTATGTGGGTACTGTTAATGTACCTAGTTTGCAAGTCTTCCGGTGTCACCTCGCTGAGCAAGTTCGAAGTTCATGGAAACACGCTTGGCGAAAGACTTTTTAGGTAGTAATTATTTAGCTCTTTTTCTAATATTTTTTTTTACTGACGGTGTATCTATTTATTTGTGTTTTCTGCATGACCCAAAGGTTAACTGGTAGAGAATGCCCCTGGGCATTAAGTTCGCCTATTGTAACAAATTTTGTTGCAATAAAGTTTAAATAAATAAATAAATACAAGTAAGTATACCATGTATTTATATTATTTTTTTAGGTACAGACGGCGTCAGGCCGAGCCTATCAATTATTTATTTCAGAAAATAATACATACATAGTAAGATACCTAGGTAGGTACCTACTGGATCTATGTACAAAAATAAAGAATATTATTAGGTAAGTATGTATTATTTAAAATCTATACCTACATAAAATAAATCTGAAATCCTACCTATTTCAAAATAAAGAGATAGAAGTACGTCTGTACCTACCAAATAGGTTTAAGTCAAAAAGTGAAGAAGTGAGGTGCTCGAGCGGAAGGGTTCGGGTTTGGAGTAAAGTCTGTGGGTGCTCTCTCCTTTCTCTGCTCTGCAACCAGCAGGGTATAGGATTGTGAGGGGCACTGAGGGGGCCTGCAGTCCTCCCCGCCGGAGCGTCGGCGTTGCAACCCAGCAATGTGGACGTTTCTGGAGAGGTGGGTGTTGGGCCGTGGAAGTGGCACTAGGCCTTGTTTCAGCGAGACTTAAATGTGAGCGGAGGCCGTGCTGGCGAGCCTCTCGCCCTTCCTAGATGGGCCGCGAAGACTTAAGGTTCCGTAGGTACCGTTTCTCTGCGTGCGTTTTAGTCCATCTCACATGAGCGTTGATGTAAGAGCCCTGGAGGTTTTAGTGGGTATTCCCCTGGGATACGTCTAGCACAAGCACACCCAGCCGTCTCCCAGCGGCCGGGTGTGCATAAGGCGTTACCGACTAGGTACTAGCGCCGAACGTCAGCTTCTTCTGAGCCAGCTGCAGCATTCCCTCCGGGTAAACAAATAAAATGGTCGTAGTCCCATTGATTATAATACTATCTTCGTAATAAATCCTCAAGAATAAACAGTCCTCTCTCAAAATCTATTTTTGAAGAAAATTAATGCTAAGAAGCCAAAGCTATGAATATTTATTTAAAAAATGAAAATAGTGTTCCCATCACGGTAAATAGGTATTCCCACAAATAAGGAAAATTTGCATTCGCTTTTAAAATGTGTCAAAATATTGCGTGGAATTTGACAGTTCTGTTCCTTCTTTGTATTTTTTTTTAATGGCTATGGACACGCGCCTTCAAAACGCGATGATTCCGCCAATGTTTCCTTCTTTGTAACTGTCATTAAAATGATAATAAATAAAAAATCTCCCAAATATCTTCAATTCACTTTTTATTTTAATGTTCAATATCAATAATATTGAAGTAGGTTATATTTTATATTAAATTGCTGGTAATATTATGATTAATAGTAATAATACATAAACATAATACTAGCAGATTACGTAATAAAATTTTATTAAAATGCTAAATTATTTTCATTCCTTCTTTTTTTAGTTTGATGATTTTTCGTGTACTAAAGGGAAATCAAAAATAATGCATGTAACACTGAAACCAACTGTCAATGTCAGTCAGTCATCATTGTCAAATGTCAATGTCATCAGATCGTTTTATTGGTTTTATTTCGGTGGTGCAATGCGGCGATAGTATTGCAGCATATTTATCGTTATTACTTAAAGATTAAGCTATAAACGTGTAAGCTATTATTTATTTTAATATTTAAGTGCAATCACCATGCCGGATATCGAGAAGTTATCTCTAAGTAAGTAGAAAACCAATTTTATAACCTTTTGGGGTACACGTATGCATGTATTCCAGATGTATTCAGTGAAAATATTGTTTTAGACGAAATTTACACGTCGGATAAAAATGGGAGCGATGAATCTGGAGACGGAACTGCAGAGAAGCCGTTTAAGACGATTCTGCAGGCGATGCGCCACGCTGGGAAAGAGCCATTCCCTACAATTTACGTAGATTCTAAAGATGACGCGAAGACTTATGATGTTGCTGCGAAGTCACAGTTGAAGAAGATACAGAAACTGTGGGTGCGGGAGGTGCACAAGGCGGCGGAATAAGGCGAAGGCCGAAGAGGAGGGCAATGATAAGAGGCAGCAGAACCTGGAGGATGCGAAGAAAATTGAGCTAAAAGAAGACCCAAGTCTGCCTAAAGCTAAACTAGTCAAGATTTTCCAGAGTGAGTACAGTTTTGTTTTTAAATGGTAAAGTAAGAGAGTGGAATCTTCACAACTTATAATATTGATTGCAAAAGTTCCCTGTTGAGTCATCTTAATAGCAATTAAATTCATTATTGTTTGATGCATGTATGTGAATTTGAGATAACATTCCTACATTGATACTTATAATAATGAGTAAAATAATGTCTATTAACTCTAAACAAAAATTACATTATCTTATTCATGATAAGACATTCCAATTTGCATACTATTTGATGAGATGTTCAAAGTCAAAGTATTTTGTTGCTTTTATGAATGTAGAAATTGGGTGTTATAAATAATTTTCCTTCTATAAATTTAAAATTAAGTAAATTAATTATTATTTGAAAAATTTTCCTTTCAGAATTATCTTTTTCTCTTAATTAAGTACAGACAGCCACACATCAGGCTACTGCAATCTGTCAAATATCCTCAGTTGATAATGAACCAAAGGCGTTTGACATAAAGGTGAGGTTCGATTGAAGAAATTTGACAGATTGTAGTAACCTGATGTGTGGCTGTCTGTACCTTTAACTAGAGACTGCAGTTAGAAAAGTGTAGTATTGGGTGCGTTGCCACTTGATGGGCAGCTGAAATTGAATAATCATACTCATAATGTGTATTGCTTCATAATAGTATATAAGTATGATGAAGATAAAATAAACTTAGCAATGAACTTAAATAGGTATGCTCTTATGAATTTGCTAGAAGCAGTCCTAACAATCAGGCTTAATTTACACCATAATGATAAATTTCAGCTGGTGAGCACCGAGGCGAGCGTATATGCGTCAAAGGCTGGGTGCATCGACTTAGGAGGCAGGGCAAATCACTCGCATTCTTGACTTTACGAGACGGCTCCGGCTACCTCCAGTGTGTCCTCCATGGGCTACTCTGCCAGACGTACAATGCGCTTGTGCTGTCTACGGAATCCTCGGTCACTTTGTATGGGAAACTTGAGGCGGTTCCGGAAGGCAAAACTGTGAGTACATGTTATTCATAACAAAACATAATGTTCACATAATGCAGAGCAACAAGTCTATTTTTGGATAACAAGAATTGGTTGTCTTCTTAGCATAAAATAGTGTTCTTAAGAAGTGACATGGTTTTTTACTTTTCATACAAAATTGTGTGGTTCATTTTGTATGGAGAGAGAGAGAGAAATTTTTGGTTGTTTGGTAGAACATGTTATTAAAAAAATTTAAATATTCCTGGAGACTACCCGGGTTCCCCAAATAATGTGCCTGGCAGCTGTCCACGTCTTTGCACTCCAGTAGTACGTAGGCAGCTGTTTCTAGACCTTACTTGAAACTTGTATGAACGTTTCCAGGCTCCAGGCGGGCATGAGCTGACAGTGGATTACTGGGAGCTGGTGGGCCTGGCGCCACCAGGGGGCGCTGACGCCATACTCAACGAAGAGGCGTTGCCTGATGTACAATTGGATAACAGGTATTGCTCAAATAATTTGATGATCATTAATTGTGGGTATTGACAGTTTGAGGAATCTGGTGTCAAATAAGGAATAAAGGGACGTAACGAATGAGAATATACCTGTCGCATTCAAACAAAAGCGTGCACAGCGCGTGCGAAAGGGAGGGAACTCTGATTCCGTCTTAACGCCAGCTTCAAATTAGGCCCTCTGAAACGGCTTTGAAAAATATTTTCCCTCAGCGAATTTAAACATGGTAACACCTCCATTGAACTATTATCGTTCTCATGTTACTTTTATCTAGGGTTACCAACAATACTATAATATATATTTTTTGAAGCATACTATATTTTTATAGAATTTTTATGAAGAAGTACTACATATTGGCAACCCGACTTTTAGCTACAACGAGCACATGCCGATATTTTTTGGTCATTTTAATCCCGTAGCCCTCATAGCAGGTAACACAATTAAAGCCCCTTTAGCATGTTAGAACATCAAAATAAGCAAAATAAAAATCAGCTGTTCCCATACAAAACAGAATATTCAAAATGATGATGATGATGTATTTTCTGTTATGTGTTTATTCTAACTATTACAATAGCTTCGGGATTGAAACGACTTAACCATTAACTAGGCTATGTACCATATGAGACCACCAGATTTTGAACTTTATGCAGTTATGAGTTAGGTTGAAAACCAATGAAAAACAATATGTCTAGTTGCCTGGTTAAGGGTTAAATCTGACGTTGTAATATTTGTTAACTTTCTTTAATCCTTCAACTTCCAGACACATAATGATCCGTGGCGAGAACACGTCAAAAGTCCTCCGTGCGCGAGCGATGGTCACCCGCGCCTTCAGAGAACACTTCGCGTCCCGACACTACACTGAAGTCACTCCCCCCACGATGGTGCAGACTCAGTGCGAGGGGGGCAGTACCCTCTTCAAGTTTGATTACTTCGGGTAAGTGTCATCAGAGGTTAATTGGCCATACACGTTGACAAAAACGAGTACCTATACAAACCGAGAAGGCAAAGTGTTATGCAATAGACGTGTAGCGCCATCTATTGGTGTGGGATAGGACACTACACTGAAGTCACTCCCCCCACTATGGTGCAGACCAGTGCGAGGGGGGCAGCACTCTCTTCAAGTTTGATTACTTCGGGTAAGTGTCATCAGAGGTTAATTGGCCATACACATTGACAAAAACGAGTATATACAAACCGAGAAGGCAAAGTGCGATGCAATCGACGTGTAGCGCCATCTATTGGTGTGGGATAGGATTAATTTTAAACATAGTTTCTTTAATTATGTAGTACATAGATATATTATGTACTACATAATTAAAGAAACTATGTTGTCACCTGTTGATTGACTCCTGAGTTTCTTTCTGGTATCCTCTCAGAACATCACGTGCAATCGACCGAAAGAGAGTCTAAGTGCGGAAAATGGTGTCCACTGTACATCCTTTCAGTAGAAAACTACTTTCCAAATCAGCGGTATACATTTTTGATAATTAATTAAGTATTCTGCATAGACATACGGCCGGTTTCTGAATTGAGAATTTGAAGTTAAGCACTACTTGAGTACGAACTTTGACGTTTGAAGTATGGAACAACTGTCAAAGTTTGTGCTTAAGTAGTGCTTAACTTCAAATTCTCAATTCAGAAACCGGCCGTTTACCTTATAAACTATTTTCATTTCATAATGCATTAGATTCTACTCATATGCTAAAATTGTTATCAATATCGTTAGCCGTTATGCGATTTTTCATGCCAGTAATAAAGTAGTTAGGTGTTAAGCTGAGTGGGTACATAATTATAATTAAGCTTGAAAAAATTGATTTAAGTGTTACATTAGTTCATAACCTTGCATATAATCGAAGACAAATAGGTTGTCTGGGTGTGATATATGTATTTAAGTATTATATTTGTGCTTCCTCTGTTGTCTGATATCTGTAACACAAGTGTTTATGCTACTTAGTACGCAGTCAATGTATTATCATTGTTGGGAAGTGTAAAAGATGAGCTTGACTCGTCGTAAATCTTCTTAAAGATGAGCCAGTCTGTAGGTTGACCATTAAAAATAGGTAGCGGAAAACTGACCTTTGGCTTCTTCGCTGCAACCGCGAGGCTGGTAATGGCTTCCGCTAAAGATTGTAAAGTGTTTTGGTTTTCTAATAATATATTTTTGTTATAAATTTCGTTTTGAGTGCCTAATGTTGTGTGTGTGTGCGAACATGTTGGCTGCCAAATCGACGCAGCTGGCATCGTCGTGATCGATGGCTGCGGTAGTGGTACGGCCGAGCCGCCCACCTGGGAAGCGTTGACTAGCGGCTGCGGTGGTAGGGCGGTAACAACGCCCCCCTGTGAAGCATAAGCTTGCGACCGTGGTAGTATATCGGTGGCGATGCATCCCTGTGAAGCATAAGCTTGGTTATTATATGGCTGCCAAACTGACGCTGTAGGTGCCGTCATAAGTGGCGGCTGAAATGAATTCTGTGCGCTAATTATTGGTGGCACGGTGGCACTTAAAGAAGTGGGTATTAGGTGTCCGCTCCTTACTGGGGTCGAACAATACCCCTGAGTGCCCGTGCAAAGCGGCAGTGGGACCTGTGTGTCGCAGTCGCCACTGGTCACAGGTACGTTGGTATCAAGCCAGCTTTTTACGCCAGTGGGGTTGGAGCGATGGCTCCGGCGTCCGGAGCGACATGAGCAGTTTGAAGCCTGACTCGCTGTCTCTTGGGCCTCAAAAGCGGCTATCTGCGCCGCGAGCTCGGCTTCTGCTACGGCTTCCTCTAAGGCAGCTTGGCTTCTTTTAATAGTGGCTATACGACGAAGGTGTGCAGCCTCCGCGGCCAGCTTTTGGGCCTTGAATGTCGCTGAACTTCGAGCGGAGCAGACGGACGAAAAATCGCTCTGATTGCATTCCATAGCTTTGGCTTTGGATCGTGTAATCATATGGGTAGGCGAAAAAGGTAATAAATTGTTGGAGTCGAAATTACTTACGTTTGGGCATTTGTTTGGGTGGTCGTAATAAAATATTTTTTTCCACAAACCTTTCCTGGGGACCGATAAAATTATAGGTAGAATATTTAATTTCCTTCTAATAAGTGTAGGGCTGAAAAGAAAATATTCTTAGGGATAGGAAATTATAAAATTTTGGAAAAATTCGTGAAAATTTGACCACTTCTGTCACCACGTTGTTGGGAACTCATTTATTCTTAATGTTACATACGTAAACCATAGACTTTATGTGTGGCCTGCTACGTCGGCAACAATCATCATCACAGCGACCCACACTCGTCCACTGCTGGACATAGGTCTCCCCTAATGCACTCCACCGCTCCCGATTTTCGGCCACTCTCATCCAGCCCACACCAGCCAGCCTTCGGTCGTCCAACACTACGCTTACCGAGTCGCGGTCTCCACTCAAGGACTTACTCCAACGTCAGTTCTGCGGCTGATGTGGCCGGCCCACTGCTACTTCAGTTTGCTAATTCGGTGACTCTGGTCCTCTGTGCGATTACATCATTTTTTATGTGGTCCTCCAGAGATACTCCGAACTTAGCCCTTTCCATAGCTCTTTGAGCAATGTATGATATACTTGTTCTCAGCGAGCAGGCGTACCTGACGCAGAGCTCGCAGCTGTACCTGGAGACGTGCCTGGCGTCGCTGGGCGACGTGTACTGCATCGCGCAGTCCTACCGCGCCGAGCAGTCGCGCACCCGGCGCCATCTAGCCGAGTGAGTACGACACTACATTTAACTATACTCAAAATTTGAATTCAAGACCAAAAAATCTACGACAGAGAGGTACGTTACTGTGAAATCTGTTAAAGTCACTTAATATATAATTTTCAAGTAACGTTTTCGGGTTTCGCCAACCCTTTTGGCATTCTTTTTCTTATTATGCAGACTAAACTGTCAAGTTTCCATACATTGTTAAAATGTTGTAGGTAGATACCAAATGTTATTAACTGAAGTGTTATAAGCGCAATCACATTTTTGAAAACTAAACTTACGGATAGTTAAGTTTTTATAAAGTCTTGTATTTACGTGAAAAAAAGGGAATAAAAATGTTTTTTAAATTATAGAATCAAAATTACCAATAAATAAATTACATCAGCGAGTCTTTTTAGAAAAAAGGGGTACATATACTATGGTACAATAATTTTATTGCAATAGCAACATTGTCGTAGTTTTTTTGGTCTTTAATTTCAGTTTTGGGTATACACAGCTTATAAAAATACAACTTCTATTAGACAACCACAAGGACAACATCCACATCCATTCCACTCGACAACAGTTCCATTTAGTTGGTTGGCTGTCTTGGTTGGTTGGATGGTTTTCTTGACCCAAACGATTTCAGTAATACTAATGCAAACCTAAATAAATAAATGATTTCGATTTCCAATCTCTGCTTACAACTTATCGTAAGTATATCGGCCGAATACAACTGAATAAATATTGAACAGCAAGTGGTATGAAGGCCAACATCTTGATTATCAAATAAAACAATATTCACAAAGTTTTAACAAAGAATATAAATTAACTACATATTTTTAACCCCCGACGAAAAAAGAGGGGGACTGTCTGTCTGTGGCATCATAGCTGCCGAACGAATGAACCGATTTCAAATTAGTTTTTTTTTTGTGTTACAGATGTTTTACGGGCGAGCGCCGCCAACCTATTTACACTGATTGTGGCGAAAATATGATATTTTTGAAGAAAATAAAACATTACAGACTTAGATCCAAGTAAATTGGATTTTTCAAGATGCAATACAATATTTCTAACACGCGACAAGTAACAATAATGTTAATTATTGCTGAAAACGGCCACTTTTAGAAATAATTGACATTATTGTTACTTATCGCGTGTTACTTTTATCTAAGTCTGTAATGTTTTGCTTTCTTAAAGAATATCGTATTTTCGCCACAATCAGTGTAAATAGGTTGGCGGCGCTAGTTTCATTCGTATAGCCCCTTTAAAGTTATAGAAGGTTAAAGTTATTTAATGTTTGTATCACAGATACAGTCACGTGGAAGCGGAGTGCCCGTTCATCACGTTCGACGGGCTGCTGGAGCGGCTCGAGGACCTGGTGGTGGACGTGGTGGAGCGCGCGCTGGCCTCGCCCGAGGGACAGCTGGTCTACGACCTCAACCCTGACTTCAAGGTATTCACTATAGATATAACCAGTCGCCCGCCCTCACTTCGTTTCGCAAAAGTAGTTACAAACACAACCAAAAGATGGCGCTGGGTGTCGACTATATCTACAGTCACATAGAGGCGGAGTGCCCGTTCATCACGTTAACGGGCAGCTGGTCTACGACCTCAACCCTGACTTCAAGGTGTAGCTGGGGGGATGAAAGAATAGCGATGACCTTAAGTTCGCAGAAACCAATTTCAGTAGAAAAGTCTTCTTTTTTATGTAAGTGCGCAAACTGTCACTTCTGTAACGGTACACTTTAGAAATAACTAGTGGCCCGCCCTCACTTCGCTTCGGGATACTAGTTGCAAACTCAACCAATAGATGGCGCTGGGTGTCGACTATATCGCGTTTGTGTTTCGTGTTCTCGGTTTACGTATAAGCCTTGCTGTTGTTTCCAGAAGATACCTCTTTATAAATAGTATAGAAGATGAATGACCCGACTCGTTTGGAGTGATACCACGGCCTCACAGAAGACCGGTGTGAAGCGGCGCCTGCATTCGGATGAGTGTGAAGGCACCGGAGTCCCAATTGCGGGGAAAGGGGGTTAGAGGTTGGCAGCGCACTTGTGACTTCAATTCAATCGCTTACCATCAGGTGGTCCGTCAGGTTAGACAACGCCGTAAGACCCAATAGCCTTTTAAAGGCACAAAAGAATGGATTTTCCATTGTGTCTGCTGTCTAGGCCTTACGACGTTAATACAAAGTGCTGCCACCTACAGTTATTTTCACACAGACGGTGCTGCCACCTATTTACTGCACGTGCTCTAGACGACACGACAGCGTCTGTGATTCCAATGAGTTTATTTATTAACATTTAATTATCATTATCATTTTGTTAACAGAAACCAGTGCGTCCGTTCAAACGTATGGCGTACACGGAAGCCATCGAGTACCTGCGCGCCAACAACATCACCAAAGACGACGGCTCCTTCTACGAATTCGGAGAGGTGTGTACACATGGGCGTACCCAGTAGGTGATTTCTATGATGGAGGCCTTTGCCCAGCTGTGGGACAGTATACAGGCTGATACCTTTACTTCACCCTTACCTTTGGTGACGGTGATTTAACAGTAGAGGAGACGGGAAAGCCACGCTTAGGCATGAATGGGCGGGCTCGACCGCTGCGTGAGTGAAGGTACCGGAGGCCCAATCCAGGGGAAGGGGGTTAAAAGGTAAGCAGCGCACTTGTCACCACTGGTGTTGCAGGTGTCCATGAGCGGCGGTAATCGCTTACTATCAGGTGATCCGTCGAATTGTCTGCCCTGTGCTGTGTTTCGCTGAGTGAGTGAGGGTACCGGAGGCCCACTCGGGGGGGAAGGGGATAAAAGGTTGGCAGCGCACTTGTAACTCCACTGGTGTGGCAAGTGTCCATGGGCGGCGGCAATTGCTTACCATCAGGTGATCCGCCTGCTCGCCTGCTACCTATCACATAAAAAAAAACCTTTCTTTCAATCCACTCGCTTTTGGACCATTGTTCTACGTTATGAAATTTCTCTTTACCTTCACGCCCCAAACGAAATCTAGTGGTTTAAATACCGGGCCGTAATCTCGGGGTCCCGGGTTCGATTCCCGGGTCGAGCAAAAAGTATGTTCAAAATTTTTTGAACATAGCTCGGGTGATGTGTGAACATAGGTCACCAATTTCGCATTAGGCAAGCGTGGTGATTAAGCCTAATCCCATCATGACTTGATTTCTATGGTGGAGGCCTTTGTCCTACCGTGGGGCAGTATACAGGCTGATACTTTTACTTTACCCTTACCTTAACAAGTTTCTATTCTACAGGACATCCCCGAAATGCCAGAGCGCAAGATGACAGACGCCATCGGCGTTCCGATCCTCCTCTGCAAGTTCCCGGCGGAGATCAAAGCGTTCTACATGTCCCGCTGCCCCGAGGACAAGCGGCTGACCGAGTCCGTGGACCTGCTCATGCCGGGCGTGGGCGAGATCGTGGGCGGCTCCATGAGGATATGGGACAATGATGAGCTGTTGGAAGGTATGTGGTTATATTCATTAAGTTGGAAGTTACCTATGGCTCCTTTGAGCAACGTATACTCTGGTTTTTAATCATGTGGAGTGAACTGACAGATAAAAATGACAAGTTTCTATGTCTTTTTTTTATATATGGCCTGTATTGTGTTCACGGCACATTTAATTTTGCCAATGTCAAGTGTAGTTTGATAAAGTGTAGTCAACAGTCGAAGTCACAGTCACTCAATAAACGCCGGTGTTTAGCGTTTTAATGTCCTTAGGATTCTGTGGAGACTATTTTTAACAAAGCCGTAGGTTTTAAGACTCTATTAGGTCAAAGCAAGTTGTTCACGTGACAACTCACTCGACACACAATAGCAGTGTTAAAAACGACACAATTCAATGATTCTTATATTAATATCACCCTGCGGCACTTCACTGCACAAAGTAACACCAAATTTGTACACTAAAAACCACTAGATACTAATTAAAATCTTTGGATTGCCTATTGACCTTTCCGCCATTTTAAACATAAACGGGCCGCCATCTTTGACGTAGACGCGTCGTGCCGCCATCTTTGACATAGATGTGACGGACCGCCATCTTTGAACATCTTCAGCGTAAATATGTGACATGCACCGCAACCTTAGAATGAGGATTTTTGCAAATCCGAAATCCGGTAGATGGCGTTACGTTGACGTCAGGTCCAATTTGACGACTTGTTTCATAGCATCCTACAACTATTATAAAGGCGAAAGTTTCTAAGTATGGATGTATGGATGTTTGTTACTCTTTCACGTAAAAACTACTGAATGGATTTGAATGAAACTTTAACACAATATAGCATATACATCAGAATAACACAGGCTACAATTTATAAAAATACATTGTGTGGATTGTTCAAAATATGACGGTAAGTGTCAATAATTAACTCCACGCGTACGAAGTCGCGGGCGGCCGCTAGTAACTTCATAATTATGACATACGTAAAAAAGTAACTAATCCACTCGTTGTTGGACCTAATGTCAACGTAACGCCATCTATCGGATTTTGCATTTGCAAAAACCCTCATTGCCTCCATTGTCCTTCCCTACCATGGCTGATACTCTACTTTCTTTTACTAATTTCGCCACCCTGACCCTTGTTTCCGTTGTTCAGGCTACAAGCGCGAAGGGGTAGACCCGTCCCCGTACTACTGGTACACGGACCAGCGCAAGTTCGGCAGCGTGCCGCACGGCGGCTACGGGCTGGGGCTGGAGCGCTTCCTGTGCTGGCTGCTCGGCCGCCACCACATCCGCGAGGTGTGCCTCTACCCGCGCTTCCTGGAGCGCTGCACGCCGTAATAGATAATAAACAAGCTTTCAATGCTCTTTGTTGTTTTATTTTGCGACTTCTGTGATATAGTGTGACTTGTGCCACTTCTGTGAAATAGACTTCTGTGACATAGTATGATTTCTGCGACATAGTGTGACTTCTGTGACATAGTGTGACTTCTGTGAAACAGTGTGACTTCTGTGACACAGTGTGTCTTCTGTGACACAGTGTGACTTCTGTGAAACAGTGTGATTTTTGTGACACTGAGTGACTTCTGTGACACAGTGTGATTTCTTTGACACTGAGTGACTTCTGTGATACTGCGTGACTTCTGTAGCATAGTGTAACTAGTGTGACTTCTGTCACATAGTGTAACTAGTGTGACTTATGTTACATAGTGTATCTTTTGTAACTGGGATGGCTCATTTAGTAGTGACTCTTGAATCATACGCCAGATGAATACTTACTTCTGTTTGCTTAGTGTCTAATATTTTGTGTTTGCTCTGTTGTCTGATATATCTAAACACAAGTGCTCAAGCTACTCAGTAAGCGCGAAGGCGTAGACCCATCCCCGTACTACTGGTACACGGACCAGCGCAAGTTCGGCAGCGTGCCGCACGGCGGCTACGGGCTGGGGCTGGAGCGCTTCCTGTGCTGGCTGCTCGGCCGCCACCACATCCGCGAGGTGTGCCTCTACCCGCGCTTCTTGGAGCGCTGCACGCCGTAATAGATAATAAACAAGCTTTCAATGCTCTTTGTTGTTTTATTTTGCGACTTCTGTGACTTAGTGTGACTTCTGTGAAATAGTGTGACTTCTGTCACATAGTGTAACTAGTGTGACTTCTGTCACATAGTGTAACTAGTGTGACTTCTGTCATATAGTGTAACTAGTGTGACTTCTGTCACATAGTGTAACTAGTGTGACTTCTGTCACATAGTGTGACTTCCGTCACATAGTGTGACTTCTGTCACATAGTGTGACTTCTGTCACAAAGTGTAACTAATGTGACTTCTGTCACAAAGTGTAACTAATGTGACTTCTGTCACATAGTGTAACTAGTGTGACTTCTGTCACATAGTGTAACTAGTGTGACTTCTGTCACATAGTGTGTATTCTGGCGTTCAAAATGACGGAGGTAGGAGGGTTACCGCTTGGTTTTGTAGTACCAGCTAATATACAGGGTACATCTGTTAACATTTTTATCCTCTAACCAAATCCAAGCATTCGGAACAACATTAAGTATGACTCGGAAAGCCTAGAAAAAAAATTATTTTTAAAGTCGTATCTACAACAAATTTTCTTTAGAATAGTTGGTACAAGACGTGGTTAAAGGGATGTAAATATTCACAGATACACCAACCCAGTATAACATTATAAGGTGAAATAAAAAAACATTGTTATTTAAAATATATTGTGATTCTTTATTGTTATTGAACTATTGCATTAAACAAATAAATGCAATCAGAAACAGCCAATGTCTCAAAATATATTCACTGACAAGTAAAATTCATCATCTCCCTGCCCTGTTCAATATTAATTAATAATATTTTCTTTTATTTAAATATATTTGTAGAAGGGGGTTATTTTCCAATCAAAGATTTGGGTGGCTTGACTGATACTTTAATCCCAATGACAGGAATTACATACAATAACAATAATTATTATGTAAACAAATATACGGAATATAGCAAAACTTAGAATAAGCCCGTTATAAAAGGATAACTCAGGTGTGGCATTTAATAGGTACTGGTCGGATATGCGGCCGGGAACTCCGGAAAGACCGGGCCAACAAACGTCCACGTACGCCGTAGTAGTACAGAGCGCGAGAGGACTCGGTCGGAAGGTGTCAGATAACGAAATATCGACTGCCAACGTCCACTGTCCAAAACGCACTACTGTACATATAGGCTTCCTATGCTCCACCTGAGGTCAATGGTCAAAAGTCCATCGACCCTTATATATAATCGGAAATCACAAACGCATGTGCGATGTAAATATGCACAGTGCCACCTATTGACAATATTAGGCAACTTAATCTATGGCTTTAGTACAATCGGAAAAAAATAGTTCTTGTGCGTAGCAACTTAGTACAGCGACATCTGTTGTGATTAGGCGGAACTTTAATGTAACCAAATGATGGTTCTAGTTAAAATGATGGTTCTAGTTAAAATATTGATTAATTGTAAATCAAAACAGTAGGGGTTTATAAATGGTTTGTTACAGACTCCCCCTATGTTTCAGCAGGCGACCCGACAAATGAAACATACATAAACAACAACAAACCAAACATAACAAACAATAACGAAAAAGTCAAACAATTCACAGACAATAATAGTTACCTACCTAACCATACCTACTAGTTCCAAAACAAACTTTCGGAATGCGGTGATAGTTTAACATCTGTCTGTCTTATAGCTAGCCGGGCATCGTTAAACAGCATATCAAGGTCTGGCGAATATCGATCCAAGTGTCCTGAGCAAATCTGTTTCCGCGGCGATACACTCACAGGAATCAGCGGGCCATATGGGCGAGTTAGGCTCTTCTCTGTAGCGCTAGGCTCAGGCATCCAATGCGTGGGTTCCGATCCCGCGTCAGTCCTTGCGGTTACGGAGAAAAACCCTATTTCGGTTTCTGAGGTCCTGCGCGCATGCGAATTGCAGTTCAGGCAATTGCTCCTCACGACACCAGGTGTGCCACACCCGTAACACGCGAAGTATGGTCTGGCCGGTGCAATCACTGGTGCATCATCCGGCATCGAGACTGCTTCCACGGGTACTGCGTTTATTGTGGCGGCCATCTTAATTTTCTTTTTACATTGCTCCGCGTAGTGACCAATCTTCTTGCAGAAGCTGCATCTGGTTTTCTTAGGCGGAGCGACAACTTCCTGAACACTTTCGGCGTCGCTATCCTCTTCGAGCTGACGGGACCGCAATGCTTCCTGTAGCGTCTGCTCTGCGCCTCTGGCTGCCTTCAGCAACTCGTCGAATGTAGCAACGGAGTCGCGAGGGATCTTGTCGCGGATCTTAAGCTGGAGAAGCCCGTACAACATGTCAAGTTGCTGCGTTTCGGTATGGCCAGGGCTAGGCAACTGAGCAAACAGCATTCTCTTCCGAGACACGAAGTCCTCCGTCAAGCAGTTCTGGTTTTGTCGCTCACCCATTATTTCCTGATATAGGACGTAAGCAGGCTTCTTGGGCGCGAAAGCGTGGCGTAGGCGCTTTTCAAACTCTCCCCACGTCGCTACGCTGTCCTTGATCCCCTGCCACCAAATACCGGCTTCTTCCTTTAGCAAGAGCGGCATGCTTATCAAGGCGTCTTCGTCGCTTATGTGCTCGACTCTCTTGTACACGCTTACAGTCGCCAGGAACGTCTCAACCGTTTCCGAATCCCTGGCGCCTCCAAAAGAAGCGGTACAAGAGGCAAAAGTTCCGCTTTTTTTCCCAACAGTCGCTAACAAGCATTGAAACTGATCGTCAGTAAGCGACACCGCCATCTTTGTTGCCCTTCCTGTAGTTTTCGGTTTCGGGTTCTCTTTGGGTTTGTTGACTTTAAATGACGGCCCTGATGCGCGACGGTTACCCGCCGAAGTCGATGACTTGAAGGAGTGGTCGGCGCAATCGGAGTTGTTGTCACCCTCAGTCTTCATATTCAAAGAGGCCACTATGTTGAGCGCCAATGTAGGAGGGGGTTATTTTCCAATCAAAGATTTGGGTGGCTTGACTGATACTTTAATCCCAATGACAGGAATTACATACAATAACAATAATTATTATGTAAACAAATATACGGAATATAGCAAAACTTAGAATAAGCCCGTTATAAAAGGATAACTCAGGTGTGGCATTTAATAGGTACTGGTCGGATATGCGGCCGGGAACTCCGGGAAGACCGGGCCTACAAACGTCCACGTACGCCGTAGTACAGGGCGCGAGAGGACTCGGTCGGAGGTGTCAGATAACGAAATATCGACTGCCAACGTCCACTGTCCAACACGCACTACTGTACATATAGGCTTCCTATGCTCCACCTGAGGTCAATGGTCAAAAGTCCATTGACCCTTATATATAATCAGAAATCACAAACGCATGTGCGATGTAAATTTGCACAGTGCCACCTATTGACAATATTAGGCAACTTAATCTATGGCTTAAGTACAATCGGAAAAAAATAGTTCTTGTGCGTAGCAACTTAGTACAGCGACATCTGTTGTGATTAGGCGGAACTTTAATGTAACCAAATGATGGTTCTAGTTAAAATGATGGTTCTAGTTAAAATATCGATTAATTGGAAATCAAACAGTAGGGGTTTATAAATGGTTTGTTACATATTTAATTAAAAATATATTTAGTGCCTAACTAAATAATTCTTACACTAACAATCTCGTACTAAGCGATTGAGTATTTGGTTTAGACTTCTAGATGACTTGTTTTACATGCGACTGGTTGGTTATACAATTATACATAGCTCTTTATTGAGAACTAGAGGTTCGTCCTCACTTCGTATCCGAACTTTATAGTTCCAAATTACTACCAATAGATAGCGCTGGGTGTCAATTGCACCGCGCAAGTGGTTTTTCTTTTGGATTTGAAATTCAAGGAAGTCGTAAAATTAAAAGATGGCGCCACTGCCGCTTACATTATAAAGTATGGTAATCCTATTGATTTAACATGTGAACTTGTGTGTTCCTCACACAACCGCCTGTCACGACTTTCTTGACGCATCCATACTATTCATAAAAAGATAACTTTTAGGTAAACCGAAAATATAAAACGCTAGCGCGATTTAATCGACGCCCAGCGCCATCTAGGTATTGCTTCAGTTTTTAACTACTGCCCAAAGCGTAGTGAGGGTGTAAAAGCCGTAGATGAGACAAACAAACCAACTATCGCACGTGAAATACGGCACCTGGACAAGACTTTAGTGGCAATAGTTTCATAGTCTTCTTATGTTTATCTAGGCTTAAATTCGTTTCTTAAACTAATCACAGTGATGTGTCTTGGGCGTAACTAAATGGACAAGTGTTCATACTTGATTGATGAAAATGGAATTGTCGTTTTGAGATTCTTGTACTGAAAAAGAAGTTAATCTTATTAGGTGGGTAGTTTAAAGTTATAGGCAAGTAAGTACTACTTATAGGTACTACGTTCTACCTAAGACTTCTACCTGCGTACATAGGCACGTTAATTATGAAAAAGTACTTAATTGTCTATGGTATGAAAAAGGGGGTTTCCAAAGATATTGGATATAATGTATAATCTTTTGGGTTTCTTTTTGCAATAGGTACGCGTACAGCCACACATCAAAGTAGGTAGGTAGGTATACAAAACTCAATTTTCTTCAATCGACTTTCATCTTACTGTCATAGACTTTAGGCTGAATATCAATCGAGGAAATTTGACAGTTTGTAGTAGATATGTGACTGACTGTACCTACAACCAAAGCGTGTTCACGCTATATGTAGGAGGCTTATATGATCGAAGGGATAAGTAACCCTATTGGCATGGGAAATCCCTTATTAGGTATAGATTTCCTTGACGCATAAAACCGTCTCCAAATGCCCTTTGTAAAAACTTCAGCTACGCCCTCAACAGCCCTTACTTAAGTAGGTAACTAAGGTCAGTCAATCAAGGCAGCCACTCGGCGTCTGCGTCCAGGTTCCGCTCACCTCTCTGGGGCACCTCGGTCAAGTCCTCTTTGCTGCTCGCCACCTTGTGGTAGACTTTCTTACCGGCTTCTACCACGTATTCGACACCGTCAGCTGCAAAGATGTTGGGAGGGTTAACTAAATTATTATTTACACATTAAATTAGGTAGGTATAGCTGGAGGCACGAAATTAAAGCGATGACCGTTATTTTGCGCACTTGTAAAAAAGAAGACTTTCTATCAAAATTTTGGTTTCTGCGCACTCAAGGTCATAACTACACTTTCTTACCTCGGACTATAGTCTATTATTTTGTGCCTGTGTCAACCTCATATTTGAATCTCACGGCCGCTTGTACCATCAGGCGGAGAGGTCATCTTGATTGTCCTCAATAAGTATAAAAAAATACTCAAATCAACATTTTATTTTATATGACAGGTGGCAGACGAGCAGACGTATTACCTAATGGTAAGCCACCCAGTAGAATAGAATCACAAGTACCTACGTTGCCAAGCTTTCAACCCCCTTTTCCTACCGATTAAGCCTCCGGTACCCTCAGTGACTCAGCGAAACACAACGCAGGGCGCTATTCAGGTCGGTTTTCTGTTAGACCGTAGTATCACTCCGGTCGAGCTGACCCATTCGTGCCGAAGCGTGACTCTCCCATAGAAAAAAAATCTCACAGTCCAGGTCTCTTAGTGTGCTTTTTTACCGCAGAATACCAGTGGTTGAGTGTGACACAATGTGTGACACGCTCAGCCGGATACTGAGCGGAGACCATTTTGGTACCTATATTTTTGTTTGTATTTGTTCAGTTTTTGTTTATGTTTCGTAAATTTTTGGTTCCAAATAAACATTTCTTCTTTATTTCTTTCTTTCTTTTTTCCTCGCACACCGCTCAGCTACCTCGCACAGCTGATGGAAAAGCAGGCTTATAATGAACTTACCCAAAGTTTCCCCAGTCTTCCGAACAGCCTGGCCAATGCTATGGGAGGAGAAAGTATCCGGGTCGATGTTGATGTTCACCCCCTCGGTGGTGCCGTTGGGGTGCGCGGGGCAGCCGGTCTGCGTGATGATGGACAGGTCGTAGGGGTCCACGCCGTAGGAAGCCAGCTTGGACCGCATCTGGGAAACATAGGTTGATAGCCAGATGATTAGTAAAGTAAGAGCGATGATATGCCTAATTGTTAATCATCTTCATTTCAGCCAATACACGTCTCCTCAATGTTTTCCACTAAGTTCGGTCCTGTGTGGGTCCACCCGCATTCAAGTAATTCCTCACTAGATCAATAATAGAATGTGTCAATAAAGTCATAAAAATAAATGATTGCATTGATTGATAACATTGGTAACCCCATCCTAACTAATATTAAAAATGCAAAAGTAAGTCTGTCTGTCTGTTAATCTTTCACGCCAAGACTACTGAACGGATTTGAATGAATTTTGGTATACCTACAGATGGTCTAGACCCTGAGAAAGAACATAGATCACTTTTTATTTTATTGCGAAAAGGGGATTGTAAGGGGTTATAAGGGGGGGTGAATATTAATAAGTAATTAAAAATGCTATTCAAATATATATTTACGTGGACGAAGCCGCGGGTAACAGCTAGTACCTAAGTACTAAGATAAGAAATAAATACAGTGCCATCCATAGTTTCTAAGTTATTGCATTGCAATAACTTAGAAACTAAAGGTATTGACCCTATCAGGGTTATGTACATATTGCTAGTCAGCACTAATTAGAATATTTAGTTTGAAGACCACAATGTTACATGTGCAATTAAATAAATAAATAAAAGCAGATTGACGCATTTACTCATATATCTACTTATTTAGGTACAAGTATGAAAACAGCTATTACTTAGTGCAATATTTTTTCAATCCGAACTAATTTGGGAATGCCACGAGTTGGCAAGTCCGAGACGCCACGTCACTTGACAATTTGCCCATGGCACACTCGGACGCGTATCCGAGTTCTTTGTCTAACGTTTCATGAGGGTCAGTGGCGTCCATTGACCGACCTTTAAGATAAACATGCTTCCTCCGAAGAATAAAGTCAGATCTCCAAAAATAAACATATTGCAAATCGGACTTTATTCATTGGAGCAGAAAGTCCGATTTCCTATACCTATTACATATTGCAAATCGGACTTTATTCTTTGGAGGAGTCGTGACATTGATAATTTCGCTGACCGAGGAATGCTTGGCGAATACAATATGTAAATGTTGACTTAAGTACTGCCGTGTTACGCACAACTCTGCTATCTCAAAAAACATAGTTTTGAGAAAAATGGCTTTGAAGTTTTAAACAAACATTTGCTTGTAGCTTATTAAGGAAACATGCTATATAATTGAAACTGACAGATTAGGTGTGTAAATGCTTCTAGAACATATTGACATATAATTTTTTTTTATATCTATAAAACTTAATTTTTAAATTGAGATAAACGAGTTTCGCATAACCAGAACTTCATACAAATGTGGTTACGCGTCGTGTTATAACTTAAGTTAGAAGAGTTGGGTGCAACCAAAACACACGATGCAGGGAAAGCCTATCTATGTTATCTATTTAGTTGTATTAGATGCGTTTGACTAAAAGGCCCTGTTTTCTGACTAGTGGTTAACCAATTGTCAAAAAACCTTAACAAATTGTTAAATATCGCTGAATTGTATTTTTTTGACCAATAGTTAGCTCAACCAATAAGCGATTGCTAATCAACAAAAGAGGCCCTGGCGAACCACCCACCAACCCGCACTGGTCCAGCGTGGTTGGTTATGGTATAATCCTCCTAATGAAGAAGACAATATTGCCTCGGCCCCCAGTTCCCGGCAGCCCTGCTATTCTGGTTTTGTTAACGACAGGCAGACAGGCAGGGGGTGCTAAGAATCTCCGGGATAAGGAAGGCCGCCATAACACACTGACCGAAGAACTCGACCAAGTGGTGAAAATCCTTCGGGACGAGGGTGCAAAATTCTGTGAGTTGCGACGTACGGGCAAGCGGTCTAAACTTTCGAAAGAGACTCTGGGCCTAATGGACAAGAGGCGGAACGATCCATCAGTCACTTCGGCAGAACAACGGGCTCTGAATAAGTCCATCTCCAAGCTGTTAAGACGTGACCTCCGAAGCTTCAATGCACTCTCAATACAGAGAGCAATTGAGCAGAACCAGGGGCCCAAAGTCTTCGTACAACAGCTTGGAAGGAGCCACCTGTCGAAGTTGACCATAACAAATGGAGAAGTCACCACGTCAAAGCCAGAGATTCTTTCGGAAGTTTACACCTTCTATAGCCAGTTATAAAGTCAAAGTCAAAGCCCCGGGAGAAGACGGAGTCACAACCGAGCTTCTGAAAGCCGATGCTGAAGGAACTTTTCTCCGGAAGAACTCTTAGGGCGTGGCAGCGGAGCTTGGTCGTATTGTTCTTCAAGAAAGGCGACGAAACCTTACTGAAGAACTATCGACCAATTTCACTCTTATGTCACGTCTATAAGTTGTTCTCAAGAGTCATTTCGAATCACCTTTACACGAAGACTTGACGAAGCTTAAGCTGCAGAGCAGGCCGGGTTCCGACGGAGTTATAGCATCATATACGAGTACCATATTCACACAGTGAGACAGGTTATACAGATGACCAAAGAATATAACCAGCCCCTGTGCATGGTGTTTGTGGACTAAGTAAAAAGCTTTGACTCCGTCGAGAACTCCTCGAGGCCTTGCAGAGGTGCAAAGTCGATTGGCAATATCGAGGTGTAAAGGTGTCTGTATGACGCCGCTAATATGTCCGTAGTAATCCAAAATGGCCAAACCGAGCCTGTCCTGCTGCGACGTGGTGTGAGACAAGGTGATGTTATACCTATCTCCGAAACTCTTCTCCGCTGCGCTGCAGGACATGTTCGAAACGCTTAACTGGAAAGAGCGCGGAATCTATATTAATGGCGATATCACACCTGCGATTCGCAGACCACATCGTCATCTTGGCAGAAACCTTACATGACCTACAGGAGATGGTGAGCAGCCTGGCTGAATCTTCTAAACACATCGGTCTTCGGATGAACTTGGATTAAACCAAGGTCATGTTCAACGAGCTCGTTGATCCGGGACTGGTCACAGTTAATGGAGTACCTCTCGAAGTTGTCCAGGAATATTTCTATCTAGGACAAATTAATGCTCCAATTAGGCAGTAACAACTTCGAGAGAGAAGCTAATAGAAGAATTAAGCTAGGCTGGGCAACATTTGGTAGGCTTCGTCAAGTCTTCTCATCACCCTTCCCTCAAAGTCTTAAATCGAAAGTCTTCAACTAGTGCGTCCTCCCGGTCATGACTTTCGATGCCGAGACATGGACACTCACGGCTAGACTAGTCCACTTGTTTAAAGTCGCTCAAAGAGCTATGAAAAGGGCTATGCTCAGAGTATCTCTGAAGGACCGCATCAGAAATGATGTAATCCGACAGAAAACCAGAGTCCAGAGTCACAGACATAGCCCACCGAGTTAGCAAACTGAAGTGGCAATAGGCTGGTCACATTTGCCGCAGAATTGACAACCATTGGAGCCGTAAAGTCCTTGAGTGGAGATTGCGACTCGGTAAGCCAAGTGTTGGACACCCTGCGACAAGATGGGATGATGACATTGGAATGCTGGCTGGTTTGGGCGTGACGTGTATTAGGTGAGACCTATGTCCAGCAGTAGACGAGTGTGGGTTGCTGATGATGAATGACATGAATTGTAAAGAAATAAATGGCCGCAAGGTGCACGCCGCCCACTGTTCCGCGCGCATCGAGTGACCACGCGTAACTATTTCAACTTCAAGTTAACAGATTTAGATTAAGTAGCAGAATTTATTGGTATATGATGCCTATCTCTGTTAACTTAAAATTGAATGAGTTAGGCATGGCTGCAACGATAAAAAATTAAGTTAAACGAATTTGTCATATGAGTTTCTGGCTTATTGATACATGTTTTTTTTAAACTGTCTTTAGTGCCATATAGATCACACTTTTTAAGAGTATTTCGCACTGGTTACGCGTAACTCGTCTAATTTAAAATAGCATACTTGTGTGTAACAGGGCAGAGTAGTCTTCGAAATTTGTCCGAATGGCAAAATAAGATCTAAGTTATTAAAATCCAGTGAATGGAACACTAATACTCAGGCTCGAAAGTTACACAGAGAACTGTGAAACGTAAGTATCTGTTTGGTAAACATCTATATTTGCAAAGGCAAGGTGCGCAACACCATCATGTAAGCATTTTATAAATATTTAATTTATGTTGGATTTATTTAAACGTGAACAAGGTTTATTTCCGAACGGAGGTCGATTGCAATCGATTATATTTAAGAAAAATAAAATGTCAAAAAAATGACAGATCTTGTCAAAAATGGCGTGGGAAAGGGATTGCATTGTAATTGTGGAGATTCGAATAAAACAATTATTGGTAAATCTGATATTGGTTATTATTTCGTGCAAGACTTCTGAATTAATCCTTCAGTTCAGAATTGGGACGCAACAGGAATATTACCCAATATTCTGACCACGTCCACATTAACAATAAACAAGTATATTTGTGGTAAAAGGATTGGACAGGCAACGTCTGGTAACGTATACATTGAGATAGTTAAACAAAAACAAAAGGTGAGTTGAATTTTATTTTTGCATTTTAGTACATAATTAGCTTGAGATATTTCCAGAAGGATCTTCTTTGAAAATCTATTGAGGAAGTAAATTGTAAAATTACTTAATTTGTAATCATCAATGTTGTGTCGCATTGTTGTTGTTTAAACGCCCAGTTGGTCCAGTGGTTTGGGTGCCGGGCCGTGATCTCGGGTTCCTGGGTTCGATTCCGGGGTCAAGCAGAGGGTATGTTTCGAATTTTTCAAGCATGGCTCGGGTTTGTGTTTGCCAACTCGCATTAGGCAGATGATGTGAATGTGATGTGATGTTGATTGAACTTAGTCCCATCATTGTAGCGATGAACAGATTCCTATGATGCGGTGTTTGTCTGTTATTATTATGATATTTAGACTGTGGTGTTTTATTTTGTTCCTCTTTGAATAGCCACAAATAGTAATTTCCTCACCCAAACTGGTTACAGTATAGATGTTGAGCGGAAAGAATACGCGCCAATGCGGAGCATGATGATGGACGCTGCAAGCTGTGCAGGGTCGAGAGACTGTTCGCGGCGGAGGCGTGATGGCTCTGATGAGAGCCCTAGACACCGGAGGCGACGCAGAGCTGAGGTGTTACGGAAAGATCGCGAGTAACGTGTTTGCGGCCCTCGCGTTCGCGCTCGCGTGCGGTGCTCCCAGGTGGTTTGGTGATTCAAAGTGGACAGCGAGATGCTGGCAGCGACGCAGCCATGATCGAAGGGAGTCCCATAACTACGCCAAGAGTGTACAATATCAAAAATGGATGCGACATGAAATTGTGAGCCAATTTATATATTATTCTAGTGGTGATGAGAGTTATATTTTTTCTCGGTAGAAATCAACTTTCCGAATCAGCGGTAGCTTACATAATATTTGACATTCATAAATGTTCTATAAGGACTTAAATTGAATAAAGAATATTTCTATTCTATTTCTATAGGAATAAGACAAATAATTTCATGACTTACTTGATGCATTAGGTACAGTGCAGAAAGAAACGATTTGATTAGGCAGAACATGTATAATAGAAACTCGGTATAGATAGATAGATATTCTTTATTGCACAGAAATAGAATACAGGGGTCAAACAACAGTGATAAACAGTACAATAATGCAGTGCAAAGAAATTGTTGAAAGGAATTAAGAAGTACAGACACTTATATACATGAAATAAATCATATGAATAGTTACTATTTTCAAATTATGATCTTTACAGTTTTCATTAAGATAATAAGTAGTATAAAAATATATTTATTTTATATGTAGTAACATTATGATATGCAATACATTTTTTTTTGGAAAAATATATTTATTTTATGGAATCAAATTATAACAGGATAGGTAAAGAAATCAACAAGTCCAGGAATTCTTAAGACTTTAATAATCTGATACATTATAGTTAGCCTTTCTGCATAAGATAGTTTCTATTTATTATGAAACGTAATTTTGTGTAAAGGAAAGTGAATGTTTTGGAACCGCAAGCTTAGTGTGTTTATTTCTTGTAAGTATTAAGGGTATGAGAATCTGATTCTCGCGTACAAACATAATACAACCAAAAAATGTAAATGTCAAAGAGCTAGATGTGCGAACACCAAGGAAATACTTGAGAGTTGGAGTTGGAGTACCACTAGGTACAGATGATGAGAGTGATACTTGAGTTCCTATGAGAATTTATCAGTTTATGCTTTATTTTGGGCGAGGGTTGAATTTAAAGTAGTTTTGTTGGATTTTACGAAAATGTCCCCTAATTTGGAATAGGTATGTCCAATTTACTAGGATAATATTAAGTGATTTGATCTAGATTAATGAGTGTGTAAATACGTAAGATAACATTAAGTGGATGTAGAAAACTTGACATACAAAAGAGTTTTTTTTTGACATTTAGGTATAAGTATATCAGAGGTAGTTCTAAAGGGCACCTATTACTGATAAACTAAAGGGGAACCGTCTCTCCTGGTATGGCCATGTTAAGAGAAGAGAGGAGGAACATGTAACCAAAAGAGTGATGGGTATGAATGTATAAAAAAAAAAAGAGATGGAGGGATTGTGTGAAGAATAACATGACTGAAAAGGGGGTGGATGATACTATGACGAATGACAGGGACGAATGGAAGAAGAAAACATACTGCGCCGACTCCAGATAACCTGGGAACAGGGCAGGCAGATGATGATGATGATTAATTGGCTCCGGTTCAGCTAAAAGGAATGAGAGAGAGGAAAAAAATATATATAAAAAAAAAAATAAACAAAAGGAAATAGTTACAATAATAAGGGATAAGCAGCATCGGGATACATGATTGTCAGTGATTGAAAGATTGAAGTTATATGTATTATGTATGTGTAAGTTTGTGTGTGTGTATGTGTGTGGGTGAGTGAGTGCTATGGGGAAAATTGTGGTTCAGCATATCATAGTCATTGGTAGGAAGAATTGGTTCAGTGTTCGTGTACGTAAGGTTCATTAGCCACGATTTAATTGCTTGTTTAGCTTGGTAAAGCTTAAGTTTCTTAATAGGGCAACTCCTATTCACTCTGGTATAGACAGGTGGGTGCGAGTACATGGGTAGCCGTTTGGCGGATGTTGAGCGCACTGAAGGTATATGAACTTTTAAAAAAAAAAATCGATTCTTTAGTAAGGCATCATAATTTGGAGAGTTATTAGTGTTGAGCACAGGTTACCTGCCAAATATATAATTGGTGAACTCGAGGAACTTTCGCTTCTTCGTATAGAGAGTCTGTAGGAAATCGATAGGATTTGTTGAGCATGACTTTCAGAACAGCGCCTGAGCTCTTTTTATTTTGATGAAGCTTTTGATTGCTCCGCCCCAGACACCCACGCAATATATCAAGATAGCTTGGCATAGTGAAGTGCATACCAAGAGAAGAACGTCACGAGGGTCTGATCGTCCGGAGTCTTTAAAATGTATAAGGGTTTCCTAAGACGGGCTGAAACGTACGAAATATGTTTTTTTTAAATGATAGGTTGTTGTCTATCTGTATTCCCAAGTATTTAATCACATTCGTTCTTTCAATTTGTTCTTATTTACAGTTTGGAGATGTTAATGTCGTATTTCTGGGTATACATGTGTGAATAATTAGAGACATTGGAAACTTAGGTGATCGCGCTCTAGTTTGTGAAATGCCAAATACCTTGTCTTCGATGCGTTAAGGGTTAACAGATTCTGGTCAAGCCAGTTAGCTATGAGGGACATACCATGTTCTGCAGTTCTAAAAGTGTTCTCCCAAGTTTTGTTCCGAAACAAAACTACCGTGTTATTAGCGCAACATATTAATTTCGCGCCGCCTATTTGATTGTTGAGAAGATCATTGACATAAATTATAAAAGGAGTGGGTCCAAGAATACTGTTGGTGAAGTAGCTGTCGAACCAATTATGTAGTGTGCCTCTGATACCTAAATATTCCATCTTTCTAAGTAGAATTGACGATGGCACAGAATCGAATGACTTCGATAGGTCCAGGAAGACACCGGTACAACATAGATTTTGGTCCAAGGAAGTAGTAATCGTGTTTACAAGCAGGGAGCTATTTTTCTCTGTAGAGACTCCCCTTCTAAAACCAAATTGAGATTTAGAAATGATTATATTTTTGTCCAAGTAGTTTACTAAGCGTTTATTTACCAGAAGAAGAGATAATAATATTAAGCAGAGATATGGGTCTATAGTTTGACGGGCACCTATCGTTGCTGTCCTTGTGGATTGGAGAGACTATAGAGAGAGTACGCAAACTGAGATTGAATATGTGTACCAGTAGTTAAACTATAGTGTGACGTATTTGTTTGATTAACTTTGGAGTATAACTATCAAGCACCTGGTGCACTCCCATCGTTCAGTTTCAGAATTAGTGAGTCTAGTTATGCACGTCGGTCGGAGACATGAAAAAATATTCTAAAGGTGAATCAGGAAGTTTAAATTTTGGAGCGAGTTCTTTTTCAGTCACAAAGAGCCTTTTGATAATTTTGTCTGATAGATTTTTACCAACGGACGTGAAGGAAGCATTTGAAATGTTAGGTGCTTCAATGGGATCTGTTTTGGTCTTGGTTAACTCAATTGAATTATTGTTGTGATAATGATAATGATGATGATGACAATGATAATGACAATGACAATGATAATGACAATGATAATGACAATGATAATGATAATGACAATGATAATGACAATGATAATGACAATGATAATGACGATGATAATGACGATGATAATGACGATGATAATGACGATGATAATGACGATGATAATGACAATGATAATGACAATGATAATGACAATGATAATGACAATGATAATGACAATGATAATGACGATGATAATGACGATGATAATGACGATGATAATGACGATGATAATGACGATGATAATGAAAATGATAATGACAAAGATAATGAAAATGATAATGACAAAGATAATGACAATGATAATGACAATGATAATGACAATGATAATGACAATGATAATGATAATGATAATTTATTTCACAAAAAACAGAGTACATGAGATGTGTCTAGTGATATTGCAAATGTTTGTTCATAGTTGTTTTGGATTATTTTGATTGCTAATGATCTGTTGTTATGAAATTTAGTTTTGATTTGAAATGTTAAGTGCTTCAATGGGATTTGTTTTGGTCTTGGTTAACTCAATTGAATTATTGTTGTGATAATGATAATTTATTTCACAAAAAACAGAGTACATGAGATGTGTCTAGTGATATTGCAAATGTTTGTTCATAGTTGTTTTGGATTATTTTGATTGCTAATGATCTGTTGTTATGAATTTAGTTTTGATTTGAAATGTTAAGTGCTTCAATGGGATCTGTTTTGGTCTTGGTTAACTCAATTGAATTATTGTTGTGATAATGATAATGATAATGATGATGATGATGATAATGATAATTTATTTCACAAAAAACAGAGTACATGTCTAGTGATATTGCAAATATTTGTTCATAGTTGTTTTGGATTATTTGATTGCTAATGATCTGTTTGTTATGAAATTTAGTTTTGATTCTATGAAAAATCTATTTATGGACAACGAGCTTAAGAACTAACTTAAAAAAAAAAATTTAGGAATTTGTTTACAATGAATAAAGACATTTTGATTTGATTTGATCATTTTAGGAATTCAAAAATGTATCTATGTACCGAAAGAAGGAGAATGATACACTCCCAATAATATGTCCTCTATTGTAATAGCCAGGAAATTGCATTCATCACAGAGTGGTTCCTAAACTAATGGGTTCCATTTTATCCTTAAAGTACGCAGTTATTCCACTACTCTTGTTAATTATGTGTGTGAGATATTGGATATGGAGAAATTGACATACAAAGGAGTCTTTTGACAATTATGAGTATGTTCAATTTGCTGGAATATAATGTAGCTTAGATTAAGATATGGATTGGAATATGGAAAAATTGACATACAAAGGAGTCTCTTGACAATTATGAGTATGTTCAATTTGCTGGAATATAATGTAGCTTAGATTAAGATATGAATTAGATATGAAAAAATTGACATACAAAGGAGTCTTTTACAATTATGAGTATGTTCAATTTGCTGGAATATAATGTAGCTTAGTTTAAGATATGAATTGGATATGGAAAAAATTGACATACAAAGGAGTACTTTTGACAATTATGAGTATGTTCAATTTGCTGGAATATAATGTAGCTTAGATTAAGATATGAATTGGATATGGAAAAATTGACATACAAAGGAGTCTTTTGACAATTATGAGTATGTTCAATTTGCTGGAATATAATGTAGCTTAGATTAAGATATGAATTGGATATGGGAAAATTGACATACAAAGGAGTCTTTTGACAATTATGAGTATGTTCAATTTGCTGGAATACAACGTAGCTTAGTTTAAGATATGAATTGGATATGGAAAAATTTACATACAAGGGAGTCTTTTGACAATTATGAGTATGTTCAATTTGCTGGAATATAATGTAGTTTATATTAAGATATGAATTGGATATGGAAAATTTACATACAAAGAAGTCTTTTGACAATTATGAGTAAGTGTGTTCAATTTGCTGGAATACAATGTGGCTTAGATTTAGTTATGTTTCAGTAAATAAGATATGAATTGGATAAGTATGAAAAAAATACATACAACGGAGTCTTTTGGTAACTATAAGTATTCAATTAATATAAGTGTTCAATTTGCTGGAATAACATTTTTATTGCGCACGGAGGATTTGAGCACTTAAGTGTAAGCTGATAACGTAGTGCAATGATTTGATGTATGTACCTACTCGTTGCTCTAACTTGATAGTTATAGTCATTAAGTCATATTTACAGTTTTATAAATTTTTTGTTAATATGTAATTACATTATAACTAACTAGACTAATTGGTGGAACAATTGTGTAGTAAGATGGCCGAACGTAAGAGAAATACTTAGGTACTTATGTGTGAGTGGATATATCCTAGTATTCCTAGTAAAAAAAAAACAATAAAACATAACTGTAATAATATATAAGTCTGATAAGAGATAGCTAAGTCTATGATAATAATTTCCAGTTTTATTGATAATTTAATATTGAATTAATAACTGAAGCTTAATTTAATAAATATATTGTAAGGGATCTTGCTTATTTTGGTGATTGTAAAATTGTAATTGTTAGATAACGAGAGGACTTCGTTATTTCAGAATGGCCGACTGTAAGCATTTTATAAATATTTAATTTATGTTGGATTTATTTAAACGTGAACAAGGTTTATTTCCGAACGGAGGTCGATTGCAATCGATTATATTTAAGAAAAATAAAATGTCAAAAAAATGACAGATCTTGTCAAAAATGGCGTGGGAAAGGGATTGCATTGTAATTGTGGAGATTCGAATAAAACAATTATTGGTAAATCTGATATTGGTTATTATTTCGTGCAAGACTTCTGAATTAATCCTTCAATCATGAAGACGTACATACCTAACCTACATTTAAATGTTGTACCGAGCTACCTAAGTAGGTACCTACAAGATATTTGGAAGTAGGTAGGTCCTCTAAGTTATGTAGGTAGGTAGTACCTAAGATTCTATCTACGTAGGACTAGGCGCAAAACTGAAGTGGTTCTAGGTAAATATGGAGAGTGCTGCAAGGATGTTTTTAAAAGGAGGCCTAGCGACGGAATAAAGAGTATACAGAATAGATGACAATAGGTATGACTGATTCTGGGGCAACGTGGTCCAGGCAGGCCGACAAATAAACGTGGAAAGGCAGCTTATGCTCTGCATTATTCAAATACTGCTGAAGGTGAAAAGGAACGAAGCTGGAACTCTACTAACCTTGTCCACAAACATCCTGTCAAGGTCCTTAGATCGGGAGAGGATGGTGGCGGAGCGGCGGTGCGCAAACGCAAGCTTCTGGCACGTGAAGATGGCGGCGTACGTCGAGTAATCCGTCGCGAGTACCGTGTACTGAGCTGAGCCGGCGACGCCTGGAAATAAACATTGATTATGAGACTATAACTGATTCACATTCAAAAAAGGACCAGGACTCCTCCAAGTGTGCCTTCAAACCTAGCTTTTTAGGTCTATTTCCTTTATTTTTTATACTAGTGGCCTGCCCTCACTGCGTTTTCACTTACATTCCACATTGAACCCATAGATGGCGCTGGACGTCGATTACATCGCGTATGTGTTGCGATTGTTCGGCATACAAACATAATATAAGCTTTGTTTTTGTCTATAAGTAAAAGTTATCTCTTTATAAATAAGTATTTAGCATTAAAGGTAGGTACTTAAAAAAAAGGTAGGTAGGTATATTTTAACAAACTTACTCAATGGGAAGCGCACTTTCATTCTTCCGGGAATAGACGGATCAGGTACGGTCAAGATGCCCTTGTATCTGTAAAGACAAAGTGTAATATTTAGGTAAGTAAGTAGGTATTATACCTACCGCCGGACCGGGTTGATACCGCGGCTTCACAGAATACCGGGCGTGAAACAGCGATTGCACTGTGATTCGTCGAGTGGGAGGGTAGGTACTGGAGGAGGCCCGATCGGGGGGAAAAGGGGGCTGCAGGTTGGCAGCGCATTTTTGAATCTACCTTGTTGCAGGTATCTATGGGCGGTAGCAATCGCTTACCATCAGGTGATACGTCTGCTTGTCTGCCACCTTTTTGTACAAGGATTCGCAGGTCGTTCGTTTAATTATTACGTAAGCATCGATGGGGGTCTTGTCTCTGCTTACTTTTGATGAATTCAGGAAGAGATAGGTAGTATATTTTATCGACCATTTATGCTGAAAAGAGGAGGGAGGTTAAATTTCCTTACGTAATACCTTCTTGAATGGTCCCTAGTTACACAATAGTCATCATACGAATGTTTGACCTGCCGGGCTAACATGCGCACCGCGAGATAATTTTTTGACACCCGTATTTTGTCGGCGCAAGTTGCGTCTCGCTTACTTGACTGAGCGATGAGCGGGATAGAAGGATGCGCTCTCGCGAAAGAGAGTCGACAAAATTTTGTCGCGGTGCGCATGTTAGGCCTACCTACAGGGCGGGGACCGAACCATGACTCATGGCGTTTTACGCAGGGTCACTACTACCAAATGCGCCTAAAATAACGGTTAAGTTTTTGCAGCTATCCTCACCTATAATCGTGTTTGAGCGGCGTCAGCCCCAAGATGAAGTGCTGGGAGACCTGCTCCAGCTCGTAGGTGTTCGGCTCCGGAGTCTTGGTGAAGTTGTACGTGATGCAGTGGGAGGCCGTCGACGTCTTCTGGATCACGTACCACACGCCGAGGAACTGCGAGAAAGAATACAACGTAAGGCTAGACGGATTACGATGAAAAGGAATTCTCAACCTAATCTTTGCTCCTTTCACTGTGTGTTGTGCGTCTAATATAGTAGGCGGTCTAATATAGTACCTATCTTTGGGTAGCATTTTAATTAATTTAATAATTTTCACCGACTCAACCCCCCCCCCCCCCTTACAACCCCCTTTTCGCAATAAAAAGTAGCCTATGTTCTTTCTTAGGGTCTACGACCATCTGTACATATACCAAATTTCATTCAAATCTGTTCAGTAGTCTTGGCGTGAAAGAGTAACAGACAGACAGAGTTAATTTCGCATTTATAATATTAGATAAGAACTTAAGATACTGTCCTACTGTCAATTAAGTCATCTTATTTCTGAGACACATCTTATCTAGTTTCTCCATTGAAACTAAATGACAGTAGAGTTCCATCCCTTCCCCTGACCCTTCCGCCGAATTGGGACCGGAACCCTCACTCATGCCACATATTACCTACACATAATATAAACAAAAAACATTGTTTCAGCTAGGTAGGTAAGCAACTGTACAGCATGTAGATAAAAACCCTATAGGCACAGTTTTTTCATTAAAAATTCCATTAACTTGACCACAATGAAATCGTTCAAAATTTAATTAAACCAGCGTCAAAGCAGCCATTGTTGAAAAAAAAAACAAAGCTCATATACAGCATATCGGTGACACAATAGCTCGTTGTTTAACACTTGATATGAACGTTGCCAACGATTCGTTGGCTCATTTCTGT
>JABMDO010000210.1:0-52549 GCA_014851415.1 Cnaphalocrocis medinalis | reverse complement strand
TGCATTGTAGATCGTCAACAATGTGTTTATTGCACATTATTGGACAATATTAGCGCCTATTGAGCGTCACTTAAGGTGGAGATGGTTCGCTGTCGCTCGGTGGACTGTGGTGCGGTTGGATTGCATTGTAGATCGTCAACAATGTGTTTATTGCACATTATTGGACAATATTAGCGCCTATTGAGCGTCACTTAAGGTGGAGATGGTTCGCTGTCGCTCGGTGGACTGTGGTGCGGTTGGATTGCATTGTAGATCGTCAACAATGTGTTTATTGCACATTATTGGACAATATTAGCGCCTATTGAGCGTCACTTAAGGTGGAGATGGTTCGCTGTCGCTCGGTGGACTGTGGTGCGGTTGGATTGCATTGTAGATCGTCAACAATGTGTTTATTGCACATTATTGGACAATATTAGCGCCTATTGAGCGTCACTTAAGGTGGAGATGGTTCGCTGTCGCTCGGTGGACTGTGGTGCGGTTGGATTGCATTGTAGATCGTCAACAATGTGTTTATTGCACATTATTGGACAATATTAGCGCCTATTGAGCGTCACTTAAGGTGGAGATGGTTCGCTGTCGCTCGGTGGACTGTGGTGCGGTTGGATTGCATTGTAGATCGTCAACAATGTGTTTATTGCACATTTTTAGCGCCTATTGAGCGTCCCTTAAGGCGAAGATGGTTCGCCGTCCCTTGGCTCACTGTGGTGGGATATGATTGCATTCCTTAGCGACAAAAATAATGTTAAATACATATTATTGGACATTATTACCGCCTATTGAGCGTCACTTAAGGTGGAGATGGTTCGCTGTCGCTCGGTGGACTGTGGTGCGGTTGGATTGCATTGTAGATCGTCAACAATGTGTTTATTGCACATTATTGGACAATATTAGCGCCTATTGAGCGTAATGCATGGCGCCAGATTGTTTGTGGCCGCATTCATCATTCACATGTTACAAGTCTAACTAGAGATATACCTATCAGGAAATGCCGGAGACATAGGAATTGAACTAATTTATAACATCAAAATCGCTCATTTTTTTAAAATAAATAAGAAAAGATGAGCTGTGAGCGATAAGGTAGATAGAGATTACATAAAAATGTGTCATAATTATAATGTTACTAAACTATAATGTTTGAATAATGATGTCCACAAGAGCATTTCCTCAAGTACGTACTTACATAAACAGGAAATTAATGTTCGCCAATGATAGCATAATAATACAGCATTTAATGTACCCATTTACAGAACTAACGACAACGTACGTACACTATTAAGAAAACGAGTGGACCAAAACTTTACTAGAAAACTTAGAACTTAGAATTGAGAGATCTCTATAGAATCCCATCAAACCAGGGGATTTTATGGGAATGGGATTGAAGCAGGGGCTTTCTGGGCTAAACTATGATCTATGCATTAGACCTCGGGCCGATGGCATTTCCTATAGAAAGAACAGTAAAGTAGGCTATATACTGCCCCACTGCAGGGTAAAGGCCTCCACCAAAGAAATCAAGACGTAGGTCGATCCCCACCCTGGATAAACATTCGTGTGATGAACACTTGTGTTTATTCAGTGTCTGGATGTAATATAATGTATCTAAGTATTTTACTTGTGTTCCGTCTGTTGTCTGATATCTGTAGCACAAGTGCTTAAGCTACTTAGTACGGAGACCGCGACTCGATAAACGTAGCACTGTTGGACGCCCTGCTACAAGACGGGGTGACGACATTCGAAGGCTGGCTGGAGTGAGCTGGATGAGAGTGGCCGAAAATCGGGAGCGGTGGCGTGCATTGGGGGAGACCTATGTCCAGCAGTGGACGAGCGTGGGTTGCTGATGAATTACATCATAGATCCGTGTCATAATTGAGAAGAAAAATTATGCTAAGACGACCCATACATAAGAACCACGTGACATAAATCAGAGCAATAACAACCCGATAACGGTGTTTACTCACTAAATCAATGTGACATTTGCATTACCGATTAGGGTTGCCAACAATACTGTTAAAACAAGAATATACTGTTTTTTAACGAAATACGTCAAGAAAACGTTGAAAACTGATTTTCGGGGAACTAACGGAGTTCCCATGTTTTATAACCAATGGCGCTACCATAACCTCTTCGTCTACTAACCATCCTAAACCCTATTTTATTCCATGACTTTTAGAAATTCGCACTTCTCTTTAAATACAAAGCTGGCTGGTGGTTACGTGACTTGTTGATTTTTAATGGCGAATCAAAAATAATCGACGAATTTCCAAGAGTCATTGAAAAATTGTTGTTCAGAATAGATGGTAGAAGTGCCAAGTTGTCAAATCGATGATATTTTTTCCCAATACAGGGTGTATTATTATATATATTTATTTAGCTATTTAAAAAGTTGTCAACCCTATAGCTGTCTATCATAAATTATTATTGCTCTTGTTGCAGACGCGACCGTGACTCCGGCGATAACCGCGGGGCAGCGCTAGTCTACGTCCAGGGTACTCGACACGAGTGACTTTACATTGTAAGGAACGAATGAAAAATGTATGAACGAATGCGCATTTAGAAGTGTATGAATTTATTAGATAATTTATAGACTAGCATACAGGGTGTATCTATGTGTTGTAAGGGATGTAAGTATTTACAGATACAACCTGTACCTATATCATTCTTATTACATAAATGAAAATACACCATCTGCCACGAATCATTGCGTATATTAGTCGTTTAGTATAGTTAAGGAATTTTAATTTCTCTGGGAAGGAAAGTAGATATGTGCACGTTTCGAAGCCTACTTATGTAGAAAAAAAAAGAAGAGACATCGCAAAATTATTAATGTAGTTGGTAGTCCAAACTTTATTGAGAAGTTTCTTTGCAAATGTGTATATACTTAAGTAAATTATGACCTTTAAAAAAACCTTAACACGTCTTTGGGTGGGACTCGAACCTTTCCGCAAAATGCTATAAAGCCACTGAGCGAGATACTTTTAAGTGCGTTATTTACTTACAAGTAAAATTACTGTAGGTTTTTTGATAGATAAACAAGTAAACAAATTCAACCACTGTATTAATGAATTAACCAGAAAAAATTGTAATATTAGGTCATAATATTATGTCAATGGTAAGTTAATACCCTGCCTACTCTTTTTGCATAAGTTTAAGGACACTTAAATGTAATAGCATTAATCAAACGATAATATTATATGAATGTAAAATAAGTATGCGTAAGTTTTTGATAAGATAACAAGTGGAATTAATAAATCAACAGCTGTCATTGTTTTAAATGGATAGTGAGAAATATTTAAAACTTATAAAAGATAAAGATTTAGGTCATTTTAAAAACGACTCAGTTATTAAAATTAGTCACATTATCTTATCGGTAAACCACTCAAATCCATAAAGGGAAGTGTTCAAATATGTATCAAAGAGTATCTACTCTATCTAAGAGTAAGAAAACATCTGTTCCATGACATATTTGGTTACTTCCTCTTCGATACTATTATAGATAGCAAAAATTAAACTAGTTTTGTATAATTATTCAAACAAAATATCTACCTATTCGTTTGATTTAAGATAACTTATATCGACCAACCGTTTGAATAACTTTAAATTAATTTACCATTAAATAGCCCAGCTATTTCATTAAGCTATGTGACCATAATTCACTGTGACATAATATTAGTTAATGGGCGCCTGACTAGTTAAGCTGGTATTCCCACATTTAACATCGCGAGAACCAGTTTTTAAACTACTAATTTAAAAAACTGAAATGGCATATCGTGGTTTAAGTTCTAACACCACGTATGTCAAAAATAGTATTTTTTCAGGAGAGAGGAAAAACTGCATAATTTTGTTATTGGTAAAATGATATTTTCCAACTTTTATTGAAATTGTTTGCCATCGGGCAGTACGTTCCGGACCATAGAACTTAAGTAACTTACGCGCTGTTTCCAAATATTCCGATTAGGTGGATTTCGTGTAGATGCCTTTCTATCACGAGTTTTTAATGGTCGGGACGTGTTTCTGATTAGCTATAACAATGCGTCTTCCGATTCTCTAACGAATGGCATCAAAATGTCAAAAAAGCCAAAAAGTGACTTACTTCCATGGTGTGAACTTAACGACGATATAAGACAAAACAACAAGTCTAAATGGATTCTTCTAGTATGTACGTATATGTACATATAATGAATATCTAAGTTGTTTTCTAGTTCATGTTGTTGTATGTCGTTATGTGAGATAACTGATAAGGTATACTTAGTCAAAGCGTGTAATGATTTTACAACTAATTTTGATGATTGTTTGATATTATATAGACTCTCTAAACATTGTATGTATATTAATGTTTTAAATAACTACCTTAAGATCCCGACATGTATAATGTTTCAAGCCTGCCTGCCCAACGAAGCGGAGCGGAGCAAAATCCAGCCATAGAAGAAGTTTGTTTGTCGAGTAGCAGGAGTTTTTATGCCATTCTATTGGCGGATTTCACTCCAGCTCCACCCCGCTCCACTTCGGTGGACAGGCAGCCTGAATCTATACAAGAAATAAAAAACAAACAGTAACGTCCGGATCTGTTCAAACATCTGATTAGATATTTAACTTTATGCCTTGGAAATAAAGTAAAAAATAGATAACAGATGTTTGTTAATTTTTGGTAAGGTTTTGGGTCGGTGCCTGTAGTTTTTCAGATTTTTGCAGCCTTACACTTGTGACTCAACGCAAGTGTAGGTTAAAATGGAGTATCCCATTATTTTTATTAGGTATTTCCATGGAAATTGTGGGAGATACCTGGCTAAATACTCGCTGAGAGCCTTAACTAAACCTAACGTACTGTAGGTATATTACCTACTTTTACTGTAGCATATACTTTTCGAGAGCTCGTAATTTTCTCACATTGGTTAAACATTATAATATAGAAACGTGTATCCTATTAGTATTATGAAAATATCTTGAGACTGAAACTGTGACGGTTAGTGATCTGAGGGCATAGCACGAACTTTTCAAAGAAATCGTAACGTATACGTTTCTTTAACCATTTGTATGAAAAATTTAAGAGCGCCCTATATCGTACTTAAGCATAACTAGAATTGACATCATAAACGTCAGAAAGGATATTAACGTAGCGAGAGATACATTTTTGAAGTACCTAAATGGCAGGATACGATACGTCGACAAAGTATCGTATCGAGGGCACGATACGATTAATTCTTCGAAAGTTCGCGCTAGCCCATCAAGAATCTGGTAGGTGGTTGTATGCTATCAGAAGTAATCGAAATAAAGAAACTTTTGTTAACCTATGAGTTTCATTTTGATAAAACCACTAAAATTCAGATAATGCCCTAATTTGAGATTTAATATCTATCTAATTTTTTTTATTGCCAGACATTTGGCCGATCATAAGTGAAAACCAACGAAGGATCCAACATAATATCTGTTTCATCAACAAAAACTGTGTTGACCTAGTGCTGGAATCGTACATTTCTCTTTGCTGACATTATAAGTAAACGGATTTCAAATACTTACTTATACAAAGGAATATTTTCGCTGTTAAAACAAAGAATAAACGTGTCTAAATTTTTACTATTATTAAACTAGACATTTTTCATATTTCGCGTCGCTGAAGGACCGTAAACGAAGATTTACTCCACCGTTTTATATTCGTGGGTAATTCTGTGCATTTTACGACTAATAAATTAAATTTATTTCAACCAATGCCTTTTAGCATGCTCTGAAATTGAAACTGAAAGTAGTTTTTTTACTTACTGAATCGGATAGTAGTAATTTACAAAGTAGGTACATAAGGAACTTTATTTTTTTATGCGACAGGTGGCAGACGAGAAGACGAATCACCTGATAGTAAGCGATTGCCGCCGCCCATAGACACCTGCAACACCGGTAGAGTTACAAGTGCGCTACCAACCTTTACTCTTCATTCCTCCCAATTGGGGCATCCGGTACCCTCACTCACTCGACGAAATACAGCGCAGGCGCTGCTTCACGCCGGTCTTCTGCCAGGCCGGGCCATTCATGCCGAAGCAAATTCAAGATATATGAAAATTCCGCACGGCCGACAAAGATGCAACGTAAAAAAAAAATTCAAATCTCTAGGTATATTCGATAGTCTATCGCTAACCAACTCTAAATCTCACGCTAAAGCTTGGGGTATAAACATGATTCACTATCATGATGGTCAAGCTTGATTAACTATGGATGATAATTCTACAAGCCTCGTGAAAGGATACGTCTAAACCAGACGAGTTCCGCCGAGGAATCAATTAAAAATGATGATGATGCTCCGAGATGACCCGCGCTCTGTCGCCGCCAGAGGCCGAGGGTCGAAAGAGGTTCGGGGGTAGGGTTGCCTCTACTTTAATTTTTACTTTACATTTGTATAATCTTTGTAAGGTCACGGACATAGCCCAAAGAATTGCGTGGCTTAAGTGGCAATGTGCAGGGCACATTGCGAGGAGAACAGACGGCCGATGGGGTGGAAAGGTCCTTGAGTGGAGGCCACGCGCAGGAGGCCGCAGTCGTGGCAGGCCTCCCACCAGGAGGACCGACGATTTGGTGAAGGTCGCGGGAGTCCATTGGATGCGGGTGGCACAGGACCGATCTGTGTGGAGAACTTTAGGGGAGGCCTATGTCCAGCAGTGGACGTCTATTGGCTGAAATGATGATGACGAGGTAGAGGTAGTATAGATCTCCTAATGGTAAGATTTCCGCTGCCTATGACCATGTGGGACACTAGTGTAATCACAAGTGCGCTGTCAACCTTTAAACTCCCCTTTACCTTGCGATTAGGCCTCTGATAATCTCACTCAGTCGCTTTTCTGTGAGTATAAGGTGTGACTCCAATCCTAACGCATTGATGCCGAAGCGGGGCTCAACAAGCTTGGTTCAAAAGCCTATCTTTTTTCTTTCCATCTCGCAAATGATAGGGGGAAATTTTATCTTTTGCGAGATGGAATGAAAAAAAAAGAAAACTTCATGATTGAAGAGGCACATTAAGAAGTAGTGTACACATTAGGAGTTAGGAATTACATCTATCGATATGACCTCATGAGTAAAATCATGTCTTCCACTAAGACATGAGGGAAACCGGATGCGAGCAAATGGCTGATGCATCAAGTGCCGCACTCTGTCTCCGCCAGACGACATGACCGCTGGATGCAGGGCTGCCAACTGACAGCTTTAAGATATTAATTTCCACCGACACAAAACGAATTAGTACGACATTAAACAAACCTACAAAGTCGTCGTACAAAGCGTCAGGTCCAGTTACCCCTCCACAATGCAAAACTTCAATGTTCAACAAAGGTAGCTCCATGTTGCACATCTTCTTAAAATACCAATACTTATTGCATTTTTTGTGATAACACAACAGACAGGTATCTAACCGATTACAGGAGCCCATGGACATCTTCAACACCAGTGGAGTCACAGTTACACTAAAAACCCGATAACTCTTCCTCTTCCTTCCTCTTGGGCCTCCAGTACCTTCACTCAATGAGTGCGGCATGCCTGATGGTAAGCTATTACCGCAGCCTATAGACGCCTATATAAATTACCTGCCCTAAAATAAGATAAAATTAATAGCCTACATCTGTGTAAGACAAGCCTCAAAATGTTTAACGCAACATTAACCAGGCCAACTCGCAACGTCTACCTATAGACACGTAGCCCATCAAGAACAAATTTCGTAAAAAAGTTAGACAGTTCCCCATAATTTCTCAATCAGTCAACCCTGCGGGCCGAAGCCCTGCGCCCGGGCATTAATCACGGGCCGACGGAACCAAATTACTCGTCAGCGATCAACTGCGAGCCCCATTGTTCCAGGCTTGCCCTATTAGATGGGAGTTAGCACCTGGGTTACAAGTGACAACTATAAATATGTTAACCAACTTTGACAAAAACAACTTGTAACTGGTGTTTCAGGTGTCCATGGGCTGCCGTAATCGCTTACCATCAGGGGCATCAGGTGATCCGTCAGCTCGTCTGCCACCTACCTATATCATAAAAAAATACATTAGTGTATGAACTTATAAAGGATCCATGTAAATAAATTTATCACGGGCTGAAGGAACCAAATTACTCGTCGGCAGCGATCAACTACGGTCCCGATTGTTCCAGGCTTGCCCTATTAGATGGGAAGTTAGCACCTGGGTTACAAGTGACAACTATAATTTGAGCCACGCTTCGGCATGAATGAGCCAGCTCGACCGGAGTGATACACGGCCTCACAGAAGACCGGCTTGAAGCAGCGCCTGCGCTGTGTTTCGTCGAGTCAGTGAGGGCACCGGAGGCCCAATTGTGGGGAAAGGGGTTAAATGTTGGCAACGCACTTGCGACTCTACTGGTGTCGCAGGTGTCTATGGGCGGCGGCAATCGCTTACCACCAGGTGATCCATCTGTTCGTCTGCCACCTATCACATAAAAATCTTTGGCCACTACGCAACCGAGACAGTCAAAACATAAAAGCAGTTAATACACGAAATAGCTAATACGCCTCAGTTATCTTGTGCCCCACATTTCACATTTGGAGTGAGCGCTTATAATCTTATTCATTCATACCGGAAGGGTTGAGCCGCTCCGAGGTTTAAACGAGAAAGATTCATAATTGATGGCCACTCAGTAAGCCGTACCAGGGGGGAGGGGAGGGTAATGAAAGTAACATCCATTGTTGGTTTCAAGCTTATGATCCCTAATCAGAATTAAGACAAGACTATACACTTAATACATAGGTGAGGAGACATTGGGCCCTAGAAGATGACCTTAAATCATTAAGTTACTACGTTTTACTTAAGTATCTAAAGATTTGAAGGAATTTAATTTACATAAAACATTTTTTTTTCCATTTCGACTCCTATTCATAAAAGCACAATTTAAAAAAACTGTCAATGCAATTTCTTCAAAAAATTACATATAAGTATTTTTTCTTTTGTGTAGGTAGTTTCTTTTTGTATTTTGGTTGTTGTCATTTGTCTATATCATAATAATTATTATATGTGTTGTGGTGTCTATATTATGTAATGAATTTATTTTCTTTCTAAGTAAAGGAATAAGTTTGAATATTTCCTGTTTTAATTCATTAATAAAATCGGTCCCGCAGAACCCCGTTCGATGTAAACGATGGCCTAATGCACGTTTATGCCAACTCGATACATAAATATGTCTAAAAAGTTTTATTTACCCCGCTCACGCGATATTTTACTAACGACGAACGATGACGTTTGCGAGGGTAAATTATCTGTGTTTTTAGCAAAATTACTTAGATATTCAATAAAGATTTGTACAGCGAAGACTGGGCCAAACCTGGCGAAGAGCTAAAAACCGTTGGGGTAGAAGCAGTGGCGTAATATAGCATCTGAAGCACGTGGCAAATTCTTAGGTAAGTTCAAAATTTTGTTAAAAGTTTATGTTATTTCTGGGGTCCCGGCCACTTGTGCCCGGGGCCTTCTTGGGTCGGGACTCCGTGGTATTTTGCCAGCCCTGCCCTATTTTTACGCCCCTGGGTACAAGAGTTCTTGAGTACTGAGCGAGACTCGGAAAACGTAGCGTATGACGATCTGCAAAAAGTCGCTGGAGTAAAGGTTTACTGGTAGAGACCCCGCGCACTCAGACCCGAAACAATTTATAAAAGTTTGTAATTGACTCGGAATCGAACACTGGATCTTTTCCACTTGAGCGCAACACCTGAGCCATAGACTGGCTTGAAACGCTCCAACTCTTTCCATCCCGAAGTACTTATCTGAGCCAAAGCTTATTTACAACTACGACTTACCAAATGCAAATGTAACAAAACCAAAGGCATTGTAAAGGAACAACCGTTGCTTGCGTGATCCGTTCTTCCCCATTACAGTCCTTTCATTAGGCTCGCTTCCATTGGAGGTTGGTGCTTTCGGCACAAGATACACGAACTAAATCAGTAAAGAAACTACGGACGAAAATTCGCAACGACACGCACTTTTAACCGTAGCCTTGCTTCATTATGAAATGGCCAGTTAGAGTGGAGTGAAACCACCTCGTAGGAAACTGGCGTAAAGCACCGCCTGCGCTGAGTATCACCGAGTGAGTGAGAAGGGTGTCGAAGCCCAATCATAATAAAATTAAGGCATTGATCGATATAATATTAATATATTGCATGTGCTTATCTATGCACTTTTCTAATGTCTAATGTTTAGAAACGTAGCAAATGACTGACAACAAATAGTGCAGGATCTGCGAAAGTGGCGTTCTCTTGTTTCGGAGGCCAAGACTCGTTTCGGGTCGCTGAGCCAGTGGAGTTAGTAGTAGTAGCACGGACGTATATATAGCTTTGACAAGGGGGGGGTCTCCCTTGCAAAAATCCGGGCATGAGTCGGGCTCTCATCATTTCTGACACGAACACGCAAGGTGATTCGGAGCATATCCCTCTCCATTGCCCTCTGAGTGACTTTGAGCCTTCTTAAGCGGCTTCTTATGTCAGTAGTAGTATTAGTTTGGCGTAGGTACTCTTCAAGTAATGAATTGCGAATGATTCATTTCTTTCCACGCAGTATTTTCGGACTCCAGTTTGATACCACGGCCTCACAGAACCCTGCTTAAAGCAGCTCCTGCGCTGTGTTTTGTCGATTGAGCGAGGGTACCGGAGGTCCTAATTGGGCTATCAAACCATTAGGTGATCCGTTTGGCCGTCTGCTACCTTTCACATAAAAAAAACTGTCTGAAATACATAGGATTTCCACAGCCTCCTTTGGGTAAAATTTACATATTTGAGGACTAAGGACAAAATTTAGTTTTGGGGTGTTTTAATGAGGTATGTACTAAGTAATTCAGAATGAAAAAACCAAAAATTTGAAAACAACAATAGGACAACCCTAACGCTCAACTGTCGCGTAGGTATTTATCTCGGCAGACAGGCCGAGTTTCGATACTGCTTCAGCTTATATCTGTGCTTTCGGCTTCGGCGGCCCAGTCGCGTGCCTCCCTAATTGCCGCCGCAGTGAGCGCCCGACTCCGCTTTACACCGGTACTCCGCGAATAACTAAAACTAAAAACTAAACTACAACTAAAGACTAACAAGTGACGCGCGGACATGCGGCTGTCCCGTCAGTGGTTCATGTTTTGCACTGTAGCGATACATTGCGTATGTTGTTTGCACACACACGTAGCTGGTTGGAGCAGCCGTTGGCGTTTTATTTTTAAATTTGTTGCTAAACATGGAAGATAACCTTTATCTCACGTGGTAAGTAATGAGATTAATAGTAATGCACTTTATTATTGAGGTAGAATTAATGAAAACAGGTACTTTTATATCACACAACGTATGGTGTATAAACATTTTAATCACTTTAACCATCTCTTTTACCAACCATTCTTAACAACATTTATTTACAACCTATCGGTTGCCTACAACTACGTCTGCGTAGAATAGATATGTACCTACTTTACGCAGCAATCCTTCTCATAGCGTGACCGTCAGGACTTCCGTACACTTTATCCCCCGTTTCATTACCAAACAGGTCGGTATACTACTTATAAAACGCTAGAAAAAATATCATTGTTTTAATTGTAAACAGTCAGTCATCCATCCAACTCTGTCTCAGGCCCCGTAAAAATATCTCTAATAGGGCAGATAAGGTGTCCATAAGGTGCAGGGCTTTATTTTTTTATGTTAACAGCACAGGTGCTACAGATACAAAACGCTATTTCATCATAAGTCATACCTACTGCTAAAAAATAACGGAGCGATGTTTAGGACGCTTGGAACAGTCAGATTTATCTATAGTGATACTGCAAAAAAAAACATAGCGCCGCGTAGAATACAGCTCAGAGCGACAATTGATCAGAAATCCTATTGTCTACAAAATTAATCAGTCCGCTGCCAACCTGTTAACCCTCTTTATCTGCCCATTACACTACCGGTACCCTCACTCACTCGGCGAAACGCAGGGCAGCATATCAGAAAAACATTTTATAGTCAACGTGTAACGCACTATTACCTACCACCTAATCATCTATTACGTAGGTTCTATCTAGTTTCTACTAAGTAACACTATTTTAAGGATGACCTACTAAGTCCCTAAGTTCACGGCCGTAAAGCAATCAGTGTAAGCAGCCGACTTAGCACCGGTAATCGTTTCGCACTACATTTAGTTCGAAGATTCTTGTAAGGTCAAAGGTAAACTTACATGACGTACCTGTTTAGAGATGAAAATACCTTTTTTATATTCATGTAGATGCCTAACAGCCAAAAACGGCTAACGGTCACATTACTATATGAGAGATAGAAAAAAAGATGCTGAAAAAAAGGTGGTGCCAACGACGTATATTTTTGAATTTGAGAAAAAAAGATCACTTAAGTATACCTTTTTTGGCTAGCTTATATAATATGCAAATAAGTGGTACAAGAGCAGACTGATCACCTAATGGAAAAAGATGGTTGCCGTCCATATACGGCCGCAACAACAAGAGTAGTAGTAGTAGTACCTTCCAAATGCGCTGCCAACCTTTCTCCCTCCTGTCGCGAAAGCTGTCGCCTTTTTTGGAGCGTATGATTCAGAATTTGGGGAGTCTGGCAATTACAATGAAGCCAGCCGTCTGACCTTTAATAGGGGAACTATTCGACTCTCGTTCCAGAAACTATTTCCCTCATCTCCAAGATGCCAATCACCAAATCATAAAACCGCATTAGGCAAGCGTGGTGATTAATCCGATCATAGTAGCGATGAGTTCATTCATATGATAGGGGCCTTTTCCCTGCAGTGGGACAGTATACTATTATTATAGGCTGATACTGTCTTTACTTTAGCACCACGAAACGCACATGGGTTTCGAAAGTCTACTTGCAGTGCTCGGCCTCGAACCTACAACTCCTCGTACGGAAGGCACATGAGCTGAGCTACCATCGCTCTACATAGTGGGATGTATAACTATTTTGCAATATAATGCCCACCAATAAATTCTCGTAAGTAGGGTCCCTCGATTTCCTTTTAACACTCGTGTCTCGTAGAACCGAAATCGAATACAAAGCAGGAGTTCACAGCACTTACCCCATACACACGGCTGTAGGGATGCGACTAGAGTAGGATTTTGACTCGTACTCGAGTTAAAATTTTCCTTTGACTCGATTCGAAGTCACATTTAACTTTCGAGTTTCAATCAACTGGAACTTAAGTGAGTAACATTTCATTGGGACTAGATTATTTTTTTATGTTTATAGGAAGCAGACGAGCAGGCGGAATTGCCTTTGATTTTGAACATGAGGGACGTGTGAAAAGTTACATTTGATTGGGGAGTCTATTCTTGTGCACAGTTACAGATTTCAAATATATTCGTCCATATGAAATGTCGATCACATGAGAATTTGGCACTCAGATTACCGTTTGACTCAAACTTGAGGGACAGTTTGACTTTTATTTTAGTTACATTTGACAATTTACCTCTTTTATATAATATGGCTCTACCCTCCTTTATGAGGATAACTTCGCCATTTTCACGTGAAATAATTGATATAATTGTGTGTTGAAATTTAATTTGACTCGGACTCGAGTTCCATTTGACTCAAACTTGAGTGATATATGACTAAGTAATTCGAGCGAATATCCGATCCCCATGCATCACTAGGCGGCCGGGAGTGACAAAGGGCCCCCACCCCCGTCCCCGCTAATCCCACAACTTAAACATGACATAATGACGGATGAGCGGGGATGTCGTGGGACCACAACAATGGGAAAAAACAAAATATTTTGAGGGCAGTGACGATGGGCACATTTGACGCAAAGAGTGCAGTTGAGACCAAAAGTATAATATGTCCTTGTAACCAATAGTTCCGCTATGGCGGCCAACGATCAGATCAGATCACATTTATTTAGATCACATAAAATTTTGAATGAATGATGCATGCAACCGAGGTTTACATCGAAAGAAATCTGAAGAACCTAAAGTAACCTAAAGTTTGGTGTTGCTGCAAGTGTTTATGGGCGGCGGCAATCGCTTACCATCAGGAGATCCGTCGGTTCGTTTGCCAACTATCACATAATATCGTCGGTTTTTTACTGGGTATACCTCAGAAACTCCTCTCAAAAGGGAGTACCAGACACCCAGTGCGTATCTTCGCTTCATGACTAAAAGGTACCTAACTGTTCTTCCTTTGACCCACCTGATGGATGTGTGGTTAACTTGACATAAGTGGAAGGCCTCGAAGGCAGCACGCACCGCTCCCCTGACTAATGATTAGACCATAATAGCAATACATTTCGTATACCTCGGTCGACTAAAATATTGTATCCAGGCTTCTTCATAAGCTAGTAATTTATTTTGATCCTATGGGCTGTTTGTCAGTGTTTCAAACCTAAGGTGATTCAACGGTTTTTAGTTGTAACATTTTTTGTATTGTATTATTAAGTAAACAAGGCACTTATAAAATTGTCGACAGTCTCCGGGTGGGACTGAACCAAATACTTAAAAGCTTGAACTTGGTAGCTTAGATGGATGAGAACATTTGCCCGGTTAGCAGTCAAAAACCCCTACGGTTTGGTCCTCCTCATATGTCGATTTTTAAGTGGTGATACAATCTTACAATGTCTTTACAAAACGACACATAAATTCGTGTATTCGATGCAGATTCGATTCTAACAAATTTTAATCCACGATCTCCAGGTTAACCACAAACCTCTCCTTGATCATTCTCTGGGTTTTCTGCCACGGTCTAAACTGAGGTCTAAATATCTTAGTCAATTCAAATTTAAAACGTACTTGATGTGCACAGAAAACCAAATTAAAGATAAGCTGGTGTAGATCATAGTGATGAACAGTTGTTAACCCTGCTTGCCTTTAAAAATGTTATTTTTTAAACCCAGCCAGTTTCGCCCGTCCGAAATCCCTTAAATTTAACCAATGAAACCACATCATTAGGAGTTAATACAACGTGTTAAACAACGTTTAGCCGCGAACGAGGCCGCCGGGACCGTTTTAGTAAACAAAATGGCCGCCGAACAAAATGGCGTATGTTGCAGTAAAGCTTTAATATTTTTTACTTTTAGCGCATAGTGACTCTGTCTCACCCAATAAAAGCGAAAAGTATCAGCCTATAGCCTATATACTGTCCCACTGCAGGGCAAAGGCCATCTATCATAGACATCAAGTCATCGCTACTATGATAAGATTAGGCTTGATCACCATGCTATAATAAGAGCGCACGCCTTTAAATAATGTATGAAATAACACCCCGTTGGTCTAATGGTTTAAGTACCGGGCCATGATCTTTGGGTCCCAGGTTCGATTACCGGATCGATCAAAATGTATGTTTCAAAGTTTTTTGAACATAGCTCGGTTTTGTGATCACCAACAACACACCACACAACAAGGCCCGTATTTTTCTAGTCTTCTTAATTAATTAAAAAACCAAACAAATTCAATTTAAAAATCCAATCCTGTAGGAACATATTAAATTATTTTATAATATTACGATCTCAAAAGCTTTAAAACAAGGACCGAAAGTTGTTTTTTTATGAATGGATTATCTACTAGTAATTAATAATACAATTCGGATTTACATCTGACCGTAACAAACAAGATGGCGCGGTTGAGCATAGTAAAACAAAAGCAGTGAAGAATCTTTACCCAAAAAAAGAACTCTTTTAACTATAACCGAAATTCGTGCCCACGCTAGATTTGTAATTAGATGCAAAGAGACTGCTAGAGTCAATACTTGAAATCTTCATATATGAATGGGCCGGCTCGACCGTAGTGATACCACGGCCTCAAAGAAGACCATCGTGAAGCAGCGCTCGCGCTGTGTTTGGTCGTGTGAGTGATTGTACCGAAGGCCCAATTGGGGGGAAAAGCGGTTAAATGTTGAAAGCGCACTTGTGATTCTACTGGTGTTGCAGGTATACGAGTATATGGGCGGCAATCGCTTACCGTCAGGTGATCCGCATGCTCGTGTGCCACCTACCACATTAAAAAATAACATTGAATTGAACTTTCTCCATTGCCCCATTTCCGATGCCTTTTCTTGCCAATCCTGGACATAGCTATAGAAATCGTCACACCATATTACTTACTACCCTTGCATTGTGCCGGGCCCGGGAGCCCGGGAGCTAGCCGCAGCTAATACCGCTTAATAATGTACGGACCCCGGACACGAGGGGCATAAATATGGAAATATTCTATTTTCATACACAACCGACATGGCGATTTTTTCGTTCACCCGTCCCTTCGCCGGACGCATGGCTAATGGCTTTTCGGGTGGTAGAGTTCATGTTTAATAATTCTCCGGGGAAACCATGGTTTTGTTACGTTAATTCTGCATGACGTTAAGTCGGTGTTTGTACTAATATTTTGTTTTTTATGTGTACAAAAAAAGTGTGATGTGAAATGGTGAAAGAATTTTTAAAATCGGCAGAGTAGTTTTTGTGTTTATTCATTACAAACATACACACACACACACACATTACTCCTTTAATAACGAGATGTTAAGTTTAATACCTCTGTTTTGTGTGCAATAAAAAGTATATTCATTCATTCACACAAAAATACAAATGTTTCCTCTTTATAACATTAGTGTAGATGAGTTCATGGACATTTAAGCACAATAAAATTCAAGTCTTACAAAAATTAGAATTAAATGGTAAAATGTAAGTAATTTGTTCGTCAATTTAGAGACATTATCGTTAAAAAATAAAAATCGCTGAACAAACCTTTTGGCAATTCCTATGTGTCTGTTAACCAAAACACGCTGAACAATAAAACATCGAGGATCCAATCACTTCAACAAAAGCACAATAAATCAGAAATCGCAATGCAAAATAAAACGGAATGACGGACAAATCCAGCTGCGCCGAAATGAAATCCGCTCAAAGTCGATAACTAGTTCATTACCATCCGCAGTCGCCCGTTAAATGTTATTTACATCGGAAACGCCGATGAAATTCCCATTTAATTTGTATTTAATATCAACTGTTTGAATTAAAATTAAAGCCTTTTAATTATAAAACAAGGAATTTATGTGGACATTACATGACGACTACGCGTCCAATTTGAGACGATAATTGCGATGGAACCTAAATTGCACACAACATACGTAAGGCAAAATAGTTAAAACTAAGTATTATACTATCTCATTGCATTATAAGGAATGAAATTATGTTATGGTGGCTATCACGTGCGAAAAATCCGTTAGATGGCGTACTATTAGACTGAGGTCCAACTTCATGTCATTGGTTGTTTAGATATTTTGATATCTCACATCAATAAGAAATACCCAAACACCGTGTAGATGAACCTCAGTTCTATTTCATTCCTTTTCGAACTTTCTCTTCCGAAAATTAACAAATTCACAGACAGCAGTATACAGACTAATGTTTAGCAGGTAGTTAAATTAATCAGTTGATTGCGTGCCACGTCGCGAATACAAATGCATAAAATTAACTCTATTTCATTTTGTAATCGGTTACCGAGCCCTTAACACGACAAAGCGATACTAACTCGACTATTTCAAAACTTTAAACTTCTAATTTGAACACAAAAGTATTAATGGTCTAAGAAACAGTGCTGCCAATATTATACCCGCGCCTTTTAGACGGTTTAATAACTTGATATTAGTACATTTTTGCACAAAAAGGACGGCTGGAGAACTTCTTATCCTAGGTATCCAAGTTAATCTCATTCCAAATCTCTCTTTCTGGTATGATATTATGTCTCAGACACATACAAAATTACTGAAATCTCTGGTATTTATATGTAGACTAAATGACAGATGCTAATGGCCGCAAGACATGTAATTAATTTTTGAATATTTAATTTGGTCAACGAGAACGATCCCTTACCTACCAGTTCACGTTCTGAAGCTAAAAATTTTAAGAAATCCTATTTATTTAACACAACGATATTTTAATCTCTTCAAAGTTTTTAGGTTTCTAAGCTCAACCTTCGAGGAAAGCCTTGTGGGGTTTCCGACGTGTCCATTCATACAATAACTTTCTACGCTTTAAATTTTTAAGCTTTATGCATTAGTTGCTATTTTCTTACCGGTGAGTTAGATTTTTTTCAAATGAGCGTAGATATTTTCAAAAGGTGCGTGGAAAAAATCGTTACAAGCGATAATATCATCTTGATGTTGTCAACTATGATTCAATCAAATAGCCAAAAACTATTGTTTGGTACAATGCGTGTTGAGATAAGGACAAGGTAAATGTCTAAACATAAGCCCTGGTGATAAAAACGCTTTAATGCAGAGTTACCTCATTGCAATTAACTTTACTGTGGCAGGCGCAGGTAATGACTGAGAATAATTTAAGCGGACTATTTGAAAGATAAGTAGCCCTACTGCATAATACACAAGCAACCCTTACTTAGATTCAGACACTCACTTCACTTTAAAGACAATCAAGGACTTTGTATGGATAACGACTGTTTTGGCGTAAAAAAACGGTAGACGGCGGAACATAGCTAGTATTCTACACTATATATAAAGAGATAAATTTCATCTATACTATATATATAAAGAGATAAATTTCATGGTCAACGTCAAGGCTTATAAGTAAACCAAAAACGCAAAATATTTGCACGATTTAATTGACTCCCAGCGCCATCTTTGGATACTGATCTTCTAAGTAAAGTTGTAACAAAGTGAGAGCGGGGCACTTATCTTCTATATGTACCATTTATAAAGAGATAATTTAAACCACCACAAGGCTTATATGTAATCTTAAGAGACGAAACACTTGCGCGAAGTAATCGACACCCAGCGCCATCTATTAGCAAGAGATTGGAACTACTTAAGCCCGAAACGATGTGCGGGCGCGCTTCTAGTAACTTAATAAACCAGAGCCCCAAGTAAACATAACCCAGTGACCTTTAATAAATAAGAGTTTGACGCTCATTACCATAGTGGGGTGCATCTAGCGTGTGCCATAAAGATAGAGAAGCACGACATTACAGGAAATACAACGAGACCTTGGAAGGCATGCTAAATATCAGGGGGAACCTTACGTGGATGGTATAAGGAGGATAATGCTCTAAATTTAAACTTGTGCGGCTTAATATTTTGGTTACTGCTAAACTCGTTATGTAGGGGAGTCGGGCAATTGAATATTGGCTAGGTAAACTAAACTTTTTAAAAAAAGTTTTTTGTGTTTTTATGTTTTGATTTTTTATTGTAATATATCTAGACAAATTTGTTTTCTGAACGTTAGAACTAGGCGGAAAATTTAGCCGCGATTTATAGGTTTTAAAACGTTAGAGGATTTTTAACCGACTTAAAAAAGGGGCCTCCTCCTTTATTGAAGTCAGTTAAAAAGGAGGTTATCCATAAATTCAACAGATTTTTTTATGTTTCTAATTAATCTTCTTTACTTCTATACTATTTATAAATAGTTAACGTCTGTAGACAACGATAAGGCTTACAGGTAAACCGAAAATATGAAACGCTAGCGCGATGTAATCGACCCGAGTGCCATCTATTGGTTCAGTTTGGATCTACTGTCCCGAAGCGAAGTGAGATCAGAACACAAAAACCTCTCCCGGGAGTATCCAGGGAGGAGCCAGGGTTCCCTTATTGATGGAGAACGGCTGTACATAGGTACCGTGTCGTGTTAGGCCTGGAAAGGAAAACCCGAGTCAGCTTGTCCGTGGCCTAATTCCCAACCAGCCGGTTAAGGCACATAGTTGATTTCCGTTTATTACCCGTAACATTTTCATTAGTTGGCAAGTTGCGTCATAAAACGCAATTTACTGTGCGGGAGCCCGATGCGCCCCGTGTCATGCGAAAAATACATTTAGAGCATCGGCTCTCAAACTTTTGCATGGAGAAGGACAGAAAAATACATTTACATTGTACCGTGGGACAGCCACGCTTCGGCATGAATGGGCCGGCTCAACCAGAGGCCTCACAGTCACAGAAGACCGGCGTGAAGCAGCGCCTGCGCTGTGTTTCGTCGAATGAGTGAGGGCACCGGAGGCCCATTAGGGGAAAGGGGGTTAAAGGTTGGCGGCGGCCATCGCTTACCATCAGGTGATCCGTCTGCTCGTCTGCCACCTATCATATAAAAAAAAACATTTACAAAGTATCATCAGACTGACTTTGTATGAAAAGCTGATTTATTTTCTGATCTAATTTTATTCCAGTGCCTCAAGTTATGTACCTACTTCTAAATGATGAGCATTTACATAAAATGTAACATGTGCAATTTAATAAATAAATAAATAGATATAAGAGGGTTTTGCGTTTGTTTTAAAGTTATATAAGGGGTTTCTCCGCGAAAACTTTGAGCACCACCAGATCGCGGGATAAAAAATACGCACCGTTATTTTGTTTGCAATAGTTTCGGAATGGCAATATCATGCGAGTGGCGCGAATACTTTCGGTTCGCGTTCCGGCCTTATTACGGCGGGGCTCTTTTATTTGTCTTCCTTTACTACGTAACTAGGAACGTAAAACATATTTATATTTCCTTTGTATTGGGATAGTCCCTAAACTGCCAAAGAATTTATAGAGTGGATTACCTGGGAAAAATACTTCTAAGAGCAATTTTACTATAATATTATCTCTATATTCTAGCAAAAAGGCACGGACAGTCAGTAGTTTGTAAAGTAACTCGACAAAAGATGTAAAATTTTCCAAATTAAACACATATAAAACTGGTATTAAACACATATATATTCTACGCACAAGTCAAATTATAATACGTCAAAAAAATCTTGAAATCGGATTTTGGGGAGCTATCCGAGTTCCCATGTTTTACTTATAACCAATGGTGTTACCATACCCTGTAACATAAGCGTTCGCGCCATCAATTGATTTCACGACTTTATTCACATAATAGCTCGATTTTATGTTAGTAAAAAAACTGGTCAAGCGCGAGTCGGACTCACAAACAAAGGTCTCCGTTCATACCCTATCTATACAACATTGGAGCCTTTTTATATGTGAGCCCCCATTTTTAAATACGTCTGCTCGTCTACCATCTTCCACATAAAAAAAAGATTTATACTTGATACTCACAAATTGTCTCTGACTTTTAAACTTTCATTTGCATTTGTAATTCGTCAGGCGATGTCTTGAATAATAAACGATAAGCTAGACTTCCTTGCATGTCTAGATAGATTACAGAATTGGCTACACAATACCTAAGAAAAACCCTAAGTCATTTACAACCCAGCAGCAGTGCTGTCAACCCTACATCACGAAGTGGTGCTGGGTGCCATGTGAAAAAGTCCTACATATAATAATATAATAAAGGTCTTTTCAAAAAATATTCTGACAGTCAATAAGCCCCCCTTGACTGGTTGGAATGAAAACCGGCCGCACTTACCTTCACTCGCCGCACGCGAAATATGGCACACCTGAAGCCTAATTGCAGAAAAGCCCTTACGAAGAAGAAGGCCCACCTACTTTGTGGGAAGGTCGCTTCACTTCTGAAGACGGACACTTTTTGGGTTACTATTATGTACTCTGTGGTTTTACCTCCTTTACAGGTAAATACTCAGGCCCAAGGGTCTCCACCTAATCAACGGGCAGACGGACATGGCGAAATTATAAGTTCCTCGTACATTATAGAACCCTGATAAAAATCACTAGACAGAAATATATACAGAAAACTTTTACAAGCAGTAATGTGGATTTTGGCTCATCATGCCAAAATACTGCTAAAATGAGTTTTTTTTTATGTGATAGGTAGCAGACGAGCAGGCGGATCACCTGATGGTAAGCAATTGCCGCCGCCCATGAATACATGCAACAAGTGCGCTGCTAACGTTTTATCCCCTTCCCCCGATGGGCCTCCGGTACCCTCACTCACTCGGCGAAACACAGCACAGGAGCTGCTTCGCGCCGGTTTTCTGTGAGGCAGTGGTATCACTCCGGTCGAGCCGGCCCATTCATGCCGAAGCATGGCTCTCCACAAGTTAAAACGTCGGTGAGTGTCGGTTGCTAAATGTCATTTTTGGGCGTTAGCCTTCAAAAATAGTGCTAGATCTAGCACCGAAAGTGCTCAGTCGGCAGCACTGCCCGGCGGCTCGGCCTGTTCGCTTTCACACAATATAAATCGTTTTCCTCACAATAGTTCCTGGGCTTTGTACCGAATGTTCCGCAGTCTAAAGTAACCCTGCATTAAGCCTTCATTGTGCTTTTTCTTCATATTTTTTATTGTATAGTTTATTATTAACCAAAGTGTCACTGGCATATTTTTTGGTGTGACTCGTCAAAGTTACCTGCTTAGTACTACAGCCACACATCAAAGTATACAAAACTGACAAATTTCTACAAACGACTCTCATCTTACTGTCAAACACATTAAGTGGAATATCAATTGAGGAAATTGACAGTTTGTGGTAACCTGATGTGTGACGTGTGTGTGTATTTGCGCTTGCGCTTGCGCCCGATGTGGAGGATTAGGTAATTCATTAATTCCGTGATAGTTATTCTCATAGTAACAAATTTAACACCCGCGGCGTTAAGCGCTAATCCGAATCGCGCAAGATACCTAATTAAAAAAATATATTTCCATGTTAACGCATAATTCGAGCTTAAAGTGCTTAATCCTGACATTGCGCATGCGGACCTAATATTATTTATACCTACCTGTGATTATAATCTATCGATAAATTGTGAACCGACGAGCAAACAGAACGATTGCAATCTGTCATTTGTGAAATTGCCAATTTTCATTTGTAAGAGTCATTGCCATTTAACGGTATTAAAAATAATATAAAATCACAAGTACTCTTTTCTATTGTTTCATAATGTGATAGGTATGTCTTATGTTATATAAATATTTTTTCTTATTATTATTCTTTTATTAAATTTTGATCCCATAAAAAATATAGACCCCGTTTGTGGCAGTACCTTTTTGGACGTATGTTTAGTGAATTGACTTTTTCAGAAGTACAAGGGAACATTAGACCTAAATATGTATACGAATTACATTTTAACTCAATTTCTTCACGCGTTTCCAAAATAAAGGGTGACACACAAACTCTCAACAAACTTTCCTTTAAGGGTTCCTTTTATTTCCTTTTAAGTACGGAACCCTAACAGTCAAGGGTACCAAACACGCTGACTTAAAATTAAGATCAATAAGTCAGTGATACTTAAAAGTATTGTTTGTTTTCTTTTACAAAGTTTTTTTGTGATGGTTGCTTTCAGCAAGTCATTTTCAGCCAATTACCGCGACCCCCACTTATTAGGGGCCGTGTACCTACCAGTTTAAAAGCGTGTTGAGCTTCAAGTAATGTTGCCAGATGCATTCCATTATAATATTCCAAAACCGAGATTAGAACTGGCACTTAATAACAACTAGGTGCACTCTGAAGTGTCACCCGCGATATGATAAAATGAGTGTTTTATTTTGGATACTAACAACATTATCTTAATGAATTGTATCCTATGTGTTCTTCTGCTATGTAAGCTATATTATTGTGAAATTTCATCAAAATCCGCCTCGTAGTTTTTGCGTGAAAGAGCAGCAAAGATACCTACTTACATACTCTCTCACCAACTTTTGCGTTTATAAAATTCGCGGCATAAGGTTATTTTACAAATTATTTTATGAAAATTAAAACTTTCATAGGACTATATAATAATAATCCAAAAAAAAACAATTCAACAAAAAATATCGCATCGGATAATCACCTGAAATTTACTTCACGAGACGCCATCTATTCATGTTCCGGAAACCAAATTCCTGAAACTTCTTCAGGCTCGACGCTTACTGCCCTCTAGCGGCGACTAGCGCAACAATCTTTTACAGCGAACACGATGTTACCCCCGGTGAGTGTCGGTTGCTAAATGTCATTTTTGGGCGTTAGCCTTCAAAAATAGTGCTAGATCTAGCACCGAAAGTGCTCAGTCGGCAGCACTGCCCAGCGGCTCGGCCTGTTCGCTTTCACACAAAATAAATCGTTTTCCTCACAATAGTTCCTGGGCTTTGTACCGAATGTTCCGCAGTCTAAAGTAACCCTGCATTAAGCCTTCATTGTGCTTTTTCTTCATATTTTTTATTGTATAGTTTATTATTAACCAAAGTGTCACTGGCATATTTTTTGGTGTGACTCGTCAAAGTTACCTGCTTAGTACTACAGCCACACATCAAAGTATACAAAACTGACAAATTTCTACAAACGACTCTCATCTTACTGTCAAACACATTAAGTTGAATATCAATTGAGGAAATTGACAGTTTGTGGTAACCTGATGTGTGACGTGTGTGTGTATTTGCGCTTGCGCTTGCGCCCGATGTAGAGGATTAGGTAATTCATTAATTCCGTGATAGTTATTCTCATAGTAACAAATTTAACACCCGCGGTGTTAAGCGCTAATCCGAATCGCGCAAGATACCTAATTAAAAAAAAAACTTATTTATACTCTTACATTAAAATTTCGACCCCATAAAAAATATAGACCCCGTTTGTGGCAGTACCTTTTTGGACGTATGTTTAGTGAATTGACTTTTTCAGAAGTACAAGGGAACATTAGACCTAAGTATGTATACGAATTACATTTTAACTCAATTTCTTCACGCGTTCCCAAAATAAAGGGTGACACACAAACTCTCAACAAACTTTCCTTTAAGGGTTCCTTTTATTTCCTTTTAAGTACGGAACCCTAAAAGTCAAGGGTACCAAACACGCTGACTTAAAACTAAGATCAATAAGTCAGTGATACTTAAAAGTATTGTTTGTTTTCTTGTACAAAGTTTTTTTTGTGATAGGTAGCAGACGAGCAGGCGGATCACCTGATGGTAAGCAATTGCCGCCGCCCATGAATACATGCAACAAGTGCGCTGCTAACGTTTTATCCCCTTCCCCCGATGGGCCTCCGGTACCCTCACTCACTCGGCGAAACACAGCACAGGAGCTGCTTCACGCCGGTTTTCTGTGAGGCAGTGGTATCACTCCGGTCGAGCCGGCCCATTCATGCCGAAGCATGGCTCTCCCACAGTTAAAACGTCGGTGAGTGTCGGTTGCTAAATGTCATTTTTGGGCGTTAGCCTTCAAAAATAGTGCTAGATCTAGCACCGAAAGTGCTCAGTCGGCAGCACTGCCCAGCGGCTCGGCCTGTTCGCTTTCACACAAAATAAATCGTTTTCCTCACAATAGTTCCTGGGCTTTGTACCGAATGTTCCGCAGTCTAAAGTAACCCTGCATTAAGCCTTCATTGTGCTTTTTCTTCATATTTTTTATTGTATAGTTTATTATTAACCAAAGTGTCACTGGCATATTTTTTGGTGTGACTCGTCAAAGTTACCTGCTTAGTACTACAGCCACACATCAAAGTATACAAAACTGACAAATTTCTACAAACGACTCTCATCTTACTGTCAAACACATTAAGTTGAATATCAATTGAGGAAATTGACAGTTTGTGGTAACCTGATGTGTGACGTGTGTGTGTATTTGCGCTTGCGCTTGCGCCCGATGTAGAGGATTAGGTAATTCATTAATTCCGTGATAGTTATTCTCATAGTAACAAATTTAACACCCGCGGTGTTAAGCGCTAATCCGAATCGCGCAAGATACCTAATTAAAAAAAAAACTTATTTATACTCTTACATTAAAATTTCGACCCCATAAAAAATATAGACCCCGTTTGTGGCAGTACCTTTTTGGACGTATGTTTAGTGAATTGACTTTTTCAGAAGTACAAGGGAACATTAGACCTATTGTTCCCAAAATAAAGGGCACTGACACACAAACGTTCAACAAAGTTTCCTCTAAGGGTTCATTTTATTTCCTTTTAAGTACGGAACCCTAAAAGTCAAGGGTACCAAACACGCTGACTTAAAACTAAGATCAATAAGTCAGTGATACTTAAAAGTATTGTTTGTTTTCTTGTACAAAGTTTTTTTTGTGATGGTTGCTTTCAGCAAGTCATTTTCAGCCAATTACCGCGATCCCCACTTATTAGGGGCCGTGTAGGTACTCAGTTTAAAAGCGTGTTGAGCTTCAAGTAATGTTGCCAGATGCAATATACCAAAACCGGGAATAGAACTGGCACTTAATAACAACTAGGTGCACTCTGCGGTGTCACTCGCGATATGATAAAATTAGTGTTTTATTTTGGATACTAACAACATTATTTTGTTCAACAACTTTTCGCAATTCACTCGACTCCCCGTATAAAAAGTTCACAGATAGGTAGGTACATCCTGTATTTGGTGCATACTATTGATGAAATACTTCTACTCTCACTACGAAAAGAGTTATCTTCTAGATTTTTTAAACAATCGATCATCAAAAAAATTGGACATTACTCGTAGTACAAGCAATTTTAATCGACTGACCATATTTAGTTACTTACACGATTAATCACCTAATTGCTAAGAATACTAGCATAACAAATATGGCACCTTATAGGTATTATATTAGTGTGATGCATGCGTATCTACTCAAGCTTATAGTAAAAACTAGTATAGTACCTACCTATTACCAGCTTATTTTAGCAAACATAAACTACAGTATATTGTTAGACTACATATTCAAATGTCAAGATCTATACTTATTGTTTTTTCCCTGATATTGTACAACTTATGTTTTGAGAGACTACTTAATAGATTAGATAAAATTATATACCACTTATACCCAAAATTATGTAGTCCAAATACCAGTCAGCAAAGACAACAACAATCACGAGGAATGGAACAAAACTGCAACAAAAGCGATTCTATTTTATGGACATCATTTTAACGCTGTTAATTTGCCCATAATCAGGCAAATATGACTTTAATAACTTTGGCGCTTTCATTCAGCGATTTGGTCCTACTCTTATATGGTGTAGTGATAAGGTGTCTTATTTACATATGTTTACGTATAGCAAGTCATATTGACTATGTATACTAATATATATCATGATTTGACCTAAATATATTGAGCAGCCGCCCGCGACTTCGTACACGTGGAGTTAGTTTTTTGGTTGTAATGGCTTTTACACAATATAGAGTTATAGATAGGTATACTATATACTGTTGCTGGCTTTTTGTAGGACTATTGAAGATAAACATTTCCATCATACATTACATATGTGTAAGTTCAACGGTTTAGGCAGCGCACGCTAGTATATGTAGCTCACCATAGTAGATTTTTCCTACTTACTTGATACTTACCGTCACATTTGGACAAACCACTGCACAATATATTTTTTGTGATGGGATAGTAACGGCATTCTGCTTTCATTACGCTCGTACTAAGACAACCCCATGACGACCCTGCCAGATCTATACCTACACACCTACAATGTCACCTTACCTACCTACCTACACCTTGCACCTTCAACACCGACCCCCTCGCAACCGTACACGCTTAGTACCACGCTTCACACCTCGCTCGCGACGCGCGCAGACCTCCGCATGGCACTGACAGAGCGCGGTCGCGAACGCCGCAGCCGCCGCCGCGCCGCCGGCTCAGGCAAGAAGGCGGCGCAAGTTCAGTTGGCAGGCCGAGCTCAATACGGACGATGATTGGAACAAGTTCTTGCAGAGGGATGGATTGCTGGGTGAGTTTAGTTTAATTTTCCTGATCTCGGGAACTTTTAACCTTTGGGGAGTCACGAATACGGCATGAATGGCCGGCTCGACCAGAGTGATACCACGGCCTCACAGAGGACCGGCGTAAAGCAGCGCCTGTGCCGATGAGTGAGGGCAACCGGAGGCCCAATCGGGGGAAAGAGGGATAAAGGTAGGCAAGGCATTTGCGATTCTACTGGTCTTGCAGGTGTCTATAGGCAACGGCAATGGCTTACCATCAGGTTATCCGCATGCTCATCTGCCACACCTGTCACCTCAGAAGTGAGCCTGTCACCCATGCCATTGTTTTCATAAATTTACGTGAGTGTAAGAAGGGAGAGAATTATAGAATGAATCTATAGTTTAATGTTATTTATTTGATAGACAAGACAAACAGACGAATTACCGGTAAGCGATTGCCGCCGCCTATAGACACCCGCAACACCAGAGGTGTTGCGGGTGTCTCACAAGTTCGTGCCAACTTCTAAGATCGTAAGGCCCATAAGCCTTTTAAAATCCAAAGACAATTGAATTACTATCGTGTATCAGCTTTATCGTGACTAGGCAAGTTGCGATGTGCTGCGTGGAAATCAACGGCGGATAGGAAAACTCGTTTAGCTTCATGACTAAACCCCTAATTTCTATTATTCTACGAGTAGAATAGGTGGGACCACATCAATAGCTACTAATTATACAGCATCTATACAATGTATTTACCTGTACCCCTTAAACCTTGTGTTCTATGAACTATTCTGAACAACATTATTTTGTTCAACAACTTTTCGCAATTCACTCGACTCTAGGTAGGTACATCCTGTATTTGGTGCATACTATTGATGAAATACTTCTACTCTCACTACCAAAAGAGCTATCTTTTAGATTTTTTAAACATTCGATCAGCAAAAACATTCGACATTACTCGTAGTACAAGCTATTTTGATTGACTGACCATATTTAGTTATTTACACGATTAATCACCTAATTGCTAAGAATACTAGCATAACAAATATGGCACCTTATAGGTATTATATTAGTGTGATGCATGCGTATCTACTCAAGCTTATAGTAAAAACTAGTAGTATCTACCTATTACCAGCTTATTTTAGCAAACATAAACTACAGTATATTATTAGACTACATATCCAAATGTCAAGATCTATACTTATTGTTTTTTCCCTGATATTGTACAACTTATGTTTTGAGAGACTACTTAATAGATTAGATAAAGTTATATACCACTTAAACCCAAAATTATGTAGTCCAAATACCAGTCAGCAAAGACAACGAACAATCACGAGGAATGGAACAAAACTGCAACAAAAGCGTTTCTATTTTATGGACATCATTTTAACGCTGTTAATTTGCCCATAACCAGACACAAATATGACTTTAATAACTTTGGCGCTTTCATTCAGCGCTTTGGTCCTACTCTTATGTGGTGTAGTGATAAGGTGTCTTATTTACATATGTTTACGTATAGCAAGTCAATATTATAATATATATCATGATTTGACCTAAATATATTGAGTAGCCGCCCGCGACTTCGTACGCGTGGAGTTAGTTTTTTGGTTGTAATGGCTTTTACACAATATATAGATAGGTATACTATATACTGTTGCGGGCTTTTTGTAGGACTATTTAAGATAAACATTTCCATCATACATTGCATATGTGTATGTTCAACGGTTTAGGCAGCGCACGCTAGTATATGTAGCTCACCATAGTAGATTTTTCCTACTTACTTGACACTTACCGTCACATTTTGGACAAACCACTGCACAATATATTTGTGAGTGGGATAGTAACCGCATTCTGCCTTTCATTACGCTCCTCCTAAGACACCCCATGACGACCCTGTCAGGATCATACCTACACACCTACATGTCACCTTACCATACCTACCTACACCTTGCACCTTACACTCACCACGAAACACTCGCAACCCTACACGCTTAGTACCACGCTTCACACCTCGCTCGCGACCGCGCGGCAGACCTCCGCATGGCACTGACGAGCGCGGTCGCGAACGCCGCCGCCGCCGGCGCAGGCAAGAAGGCGGCGCAAGTTCAGTTGCAGGCCGAGCTCAATACGGACGATGATTGGAACAAGTTCTTGCAGAGGGATGGATTGCTGGGTGAGTTCAGTTTAATTTTCCTGATCTCGGAAACTTTTAACCTTTGGGAGAGTCACGCTACGGCATGAATGGGCCGGCTCGACCGGAGCGATACCACGGCCTCACAGAGGACAGGTGTAAAGCAGCGCCTGTGCCGAGTGAGTGAGGGCACCGGAGGCCCAATCGGGGGAAAGAGGGATAAAGGTAGGCAAGGCATTTGCGATTCTACTGGTCTTGCAGGTGTCTATAGGCAACGGCAATGGCTTACCATCAGGTGATCCGCATGCTCGTCTGCCACACCTGTCACCTCAGAAGTGAGCCTGTCACCCATGCTATTGTTTTCATAAATTTTACGTGAGTGTAAAAAGGGAGAGAATTATAGAATGAATCTATAGTTTAATGTTATTTATTTGATAGACAGACAAACAGACGGATTACCGGTAAGCGATTGCCGCCGTAAACACCCGCAACACCAGAGGATTCACAAGTTCGCTGCCAACTTCTAAGATCGTTAGGCCCATAAGCCTTTTAAAATCCAAAGACAATTGATTTTCTATCGTGTATCTGCTGTCTCGGGCCTTAGGAGGTTAAGCCCCTTTTTAAAATAATTAATGTTTATCATTATTTCCAAAGTGGTGGACGTATACACGGAGTGGTGCGGGCCCTGCATCGGTATGGTGGGCAACCTGAAGAAGATCAAGGTGGAGCTGGGCGGAGACAACCTACACCTGGCCGTGGTAAGCATTGTAAAGTGATAGAGGTACGGTGTGATGCGGCACCCAGATGACTGCAAGACAAACGACCCGATCTCAAGCTGAAGTAATTAGTCTTTTGCAAAAGATAATAAAATGAATACGAATGGTATAAGTAGATAACCAATCAAATCATCAAAAAAACGCTGCGGCTGCCACTATTCGCAACCCTACACGCTTAGTACCACGCTTCACACCTCGCTCGCGGCCGCGCGGCAGACCTCCGCATGGCCCTCCTGGGTACGCCCATGTATGTATACCTACACCTTGCACCTTACACTCACCACGCAACACTATTCGCAACCCTACACGCTTAGTACCACGCTTCACACCTCGCTCGCGCGCGGCAGACCTCCGCATGGCCCTCCTGGGTACGCCCACGTATGTTTACCTACACCTTGCACCTTACACTCACCACGAAACACTATTCGCAACCCTACACGCTTAGTACCACGCTTCACACCTCGCTCGCGGCCGCGCGGCAGACCTCCGCATGGCCCTCCTGGGTACGCCCATGTATGTATACCTACACCTTGCACCTTACACACACCACGCAGCAACACTATTCGCAACCCTACACGCTTAGTACCACGCTTCACACCTCGCTCGCGGCCGCGCGGCAGACCTCCGCATGGCCCTCCTGGGTACGCCCATGTATGTATACCTACACCTTGCACCTTACACTCACCACGCAACACTATTCGCAACCCTACACGCTTAGTACCACGCTTCACACCTCGCTCGCGGCCGCGCGGCAGACCTCCGCATGGCACTGACGAGCGCGGTCGCGAACGCCGCCGCCGCCGCCGCCGCCGCCGCCGCCGCCGCCGGCGCAGGCAAGAAGGCGGCGCAAGTTCAGTTGCAGGCCGAGCTCAATACGGACGATGATTGGAACAAGTTCTTGCAGAGGGATGGATTGCTGGGTGAGTTCAGTTTAATTTTCCTGATCTCGGAAACTTTTAAGCTTTGGGAGAGTCACGCTACGGCATGAATGGGCCGGCTCGACCGGAGCGATACCACGGCCTCACAGAGGACAGGTGTAAAGCAGCGCCTGTGCCGAGTGAGTGAGGGCACCGGAGGCCCAATCGGGGGAAAGAGGGATAAAAGTAGGCAAGGCGATTCTACTAGTCTTGCAGGTGTCTATCTATAGGCAACGGCAATGGCTTACCATCAGGTGATCCGCATGCTCGTCTGCCACACCTGTCACCTCAGAAGTGAGCCTGTCACCCATGCTATTGTTTTCATAAATTTTACGTGAGTGTAAAAAGGGAGAGAATTATAGAATGAATCTATAGTTTAATGTTATTTATTTGATAGACAGACAAACAGACGGATTACCGGTAAGCGATTGCCGCCGCCTATAGACACCCGCAACACCAGAGGAGTCACAAGTTCGCTGCCAACTTCTAAGATCGTTAGGCCCATAAGCCTTTTAACATCCAAAGACAATTGAATTACTATCGTGTATCTGCTGTCTCGGGCCTTAGGAGGTTAAGCCCCTTTTTAAATTAATTAATGTTTGTCTTTATTTCCAAAGTGGTGGACGTATACACAGAGTGGTGCGGGCCCTGCATCGGTATGGTGGGAAATCTGAAGAAGATCAAGGTGGAGCTGGGCGGAGACAACCTACACCTGGCCGTGGTAAGCATTGTAAAGTGATAGACGTACAGAGTGGTGCATCCCCAGATTACTGCAAGATGAACGAACCCGATCTCAAGCTGAAGTAATTAGTCTTTTGCAAAAGATAATAAAATGAATACGAATGGTATAAGTAGATAACCAATCAAATCTCTTGTTGGTCAGAGATTATCGATGACATGAGGTTTGTTCTTTTTTAATTGTTTTTCTTTAATGCTCAATTCTTTTTTTTTTTTGCGCTTCACAGTGTAGTACAAACAAGATCTTAGGATAGTAGGTATTCTTATTAATGTAGGTATTGTATTAAATTTATGTTTTTGTGACCAATAAATGTATATTTTTCAATTTATTACCCTGCAATGGCTAAGGTGTTGCGACCAAGTTGCAGGCCTCCAATTCTCGTAGATACGTGTTTATAAAACTCCTTTCATAAAACACTGTAGGTGGAAAATAACTAAAAGGGTGCCATTAACATACAAAAGAAAACTTGTATCTAAGCCTACCCCTAGGCAAATATTTTTACGACAACATTAAGGCTTGGAACAACTTCAAGTTTTTGTAACTATGTGACTGTCATAATCATAAAACCACTTAGGTATTTAAGAGTGCCTAACGTAGAGTTTTAGGGCACTATGTACGGTACGATTTATCGATCGACGATTGATCGTATTGTAAATGATGCCCATATCATATATTAGGAACCGATTGGGGTCATTCTTCGAGATAAAATTTTCATGGCAGTCATTAAATCTACTTTTTCTTTCGTCACATAAGATTCTTAAAAAATAGTTAATAGTTATACTCTACTTAACAGGGTCAAGTACATTAGCATAAGAATCATGTTTGTGTTTTCCACAGGCTAAATCTGACACGATCGAATGCTTGAAGAGGTTTAGAAAACGCAGCGAGCCTACATGGATGTTCATTGCGGTAAAATAATTATCTTATATTTAGTCGCTTTACCTACAATTTTCGATGGGACATAACATGTGTCTGTTAATACCACCAATTAATTATTAATTCCCAATAATTCCTATTGTGTATTCTACTCTGTAGAGAGTAAAGTCTTAATAGGTAAGTCTAAGTGTAAGTCTAAATTTAAACACATCCAATGATATTTTGTGGATTCCTGGCATAATAAATCCTAGTTTTTGGAAACGCAAATTCGGTGGTATTGACATGCTCCATGTTATGTCCCATCAATTATTGTTCGGAAGTAAGAACTGGAACTCGTTTACACAGTGCAAGCTACTGCCTAGCCAGTGGACAGTTATCTAGCGATGACTTGATTTCTATGATAGAGACCCTGCAGTGGGAGACGATAAGACCGCCGAAATTGTTTTCTTTTTTCTGTAAAATCTAGTTCTTTAGTTTTTTTTTTTTGCATATTGAGGACAGTCAAGATGACCCCACTCCGCCTGGTAAGCGGTCGTGAGATCCAAATATGAGATTGACAGGCACAAAAGAACAAAGAAAGAGAAGAAAGTTGTGAATTTTGTGCAGTAAATTATGTCTATCTATGTATAAGCTGATTCTTTTTTTACATTGTACGTTGAACCCACATCACACGGTGTGGCGATGCCATCGACCCCGCCCACGAACGATTCCAAACACCTCACTATAGCCAATTCACATGCACTCCATTCAAAGCCAACATCAAACCACCCGACGAAGTTTCCAACAGCTGTTCACGCTCACACTTACTTCTTCCAAAGCATTCGCTGCCTTATTCTTTCGGTTCAAGGTTCATTTCTCCACGTTGGAAAAGTTAAGGCTTTCATGTACAATCGCGACGGCAATTCGAAACGCATTAGAGGTTAAATATTGCAAATTGCTTCACATTTAAATAGGGCAGAGGTTTTATCATATATTTTTGCAGTTTGGATTTATCTATATATATCTTTACATATAATAATAATATGAAATGGCTGTGTACATTATTTATAAAGGATGTGTCAGTGAACATTCATATCCCTTCAACCAAGTGTTCTATCAACCATTCTGAAAAACACTTGGAAAATCGCGTAAAAGAATTTCATCTATTCATATAAAGTCGGTCACGTGACTGTTTCATTTTGTATGGGGAGGCGGATAAAATCTCGACGAATTTTCAAAAGTCATAGAACGAATGAAGGAAAACTTGGTCAATACTTATATTGATTTCTTTTCCTAAGGCGCTATAGTAATATGGCTTGCTATTATTATTATATGAAATTCTACATCAGGTGCTACAGACCCTCATATATGAAGTAGCCTATGTTTATTCTCAAGCTCTAAACAAAACGTATTCTAAATAGTTTTGGCGTGAAAGACCGAAGAGAGGGACAAAGGACGAAACGTTTGCGTGATGTACTCGACAACCCGCGATATCTATTGGCAAGGTTTCGAACTAATAGCAAAACTTAGCCCAAAACGAAGTGAGGGCGGGCCACTAGTCAATTATAAATCTTTCTACTCGTGTAGAAACTTTTCTGCAAAGTCATCATTCCAAGAAACTTCCGTCGACACCTGTACAGTCGCCTGCAATGAAACGTAAACACCTCGACTCTTATGCCTAGGCACTATAAGGTTCACATTTGAATAAAGTTGTATACTTATTAGTGCACATGACTGTACATTCTATGTAGAGGATGAATCGCGGAAACGTGTGGTGGAAGGCACCGCGTGGCCCTATCGACCAAACGGCACTCAGCAAAATACACACACGTAGATACCCTGCCCTGATACATACAGGGCTAAGTAGCAATAAACAGATGTAGCTCTTCAAGATTAGGAACGTAAACCTTTTTGTATAAGCATAAAATGTTATGGCTGGGTACTAAAATTTGCATATACTCATTTATTATCATATTCACTAACTACATCCCGCGGTTTCACCCGCGTTAGATAAAGACAAAAGTAGCCTATGTCACTCTTCACCTCTTCAACAGAACGGTCTTAACCGTGGGAGAACCACGATTCCGCGAAAAATTGCCCTGAATAATACACATTGATAGTAAGTATCAAGTCTATATACCTACTGTCCCACTGCAGGGACAGTATATAGGCTGCACACTTGACTTCTACGATGGAGGCCTTTGCTCCAACGTAGAAATCAAGTCATGGCTACTAAGATGGGATAAGTCTTAATCACCATGCTTGCCTAATGCGGATGGTGATCACAAACCCGAGCACGGTTCGAAAAATTCCAAAGATATTCGATCAACCACTAGACCAACGGCGCGTTTTATGATTGGAATAAAAATCGAAGTTTTCTGGACACATCCTGTATAGTAACTGTAACAACTAACTCAATGGCCTGATATAAGACTTGATACCAACTGAATGTTGAGAACTAGACGCTGTGCGGTCACGCGATTTTTGCTATGGCATTGTTCCAAGGAAATAGCAAATGGTTTGATAGGTATATGAATATTTTAATAGTTCTTTAAATTTTTCACGTTGTGACATACATTAAGGTACTTTATTCCGTTTGTACCCAGTCTCTCTCTCACCTTGGCGTGCAACTGTTTTACCTCACCGCCGAGCTGATAGTAGAAATACGCACATAGATTTTATAAATCCTGCATCCTGCTGAGGTCCATGTTAGAATTCAGACATACTTAAACAGAACAATGATTATATTTGAAACACTAATGAACAATGAAAATCTAATCACGACCTCTGGCGCATAGATCCGTTGTGTCGTCGGTCCTGTTAACTTCGGTTCGTTAATGATTATTATACTATCAGCACAATAGTTTTTTTTGCTAAAGGTAACTCAAAATGTTTAAAAACTAACATTTTGAACACCGTCTGCCGCGAGCACTTGTGTTTAATATAGCCCCTTATATTTTAGGCTGGCCAATTGCTGAACGTAGTCTTCGGAGCAGACGCGCCTCGCCTCACGAGAACCATAGAGCAAGAACTGAAGAACGAGGCGATGGCTAAGAAAGGCGAACGAGAGAGGCCGCAGAGGGCTCCACACGAGCTCACGCCCCCAGAACAGGCAAGTTGAAGATTCTGGAGGCATTTCTGTTTTTGTTCAGCGAAGAAATTGCGGACAAACAGACAGATCATCTGATAGTAGGCGATGTCACTACCCGTGGACACGCGCAACAACAGTGGTATGGTATAGTCACAAGTGCGCTTTCAACCTTTAAACTCCAGTTCCACTCGAATTGGGCCTCTGGTACCCTCATCGCTTGCCAAAAGACAGCGCAGACGAGACACCAATTTTCTTAACGTTTTCTTATATTTCAGGAAGTAGCATCAGCTCAAGAGAAGATCTACCAGGAGCGCAAAGATCGCGAGAGGCAGGCCATAGCGAAAGCCCGGGAGGCGCGCCGCGAGACACGGGCCCAGCGCCTGGAGAAGCATTTCATGGACATCTGCCCCGCGCTGCTGATGCCGCACGCGCAGAAGAGCTTGAGGAGACTTGGGGAGGCCCTGGATGCATTCGGTAAGCATAGTCATTTGACAAAGAGACACGAGAAGACGGATCAACTGATGGTTAGCGATTGCCGATCTACCAGGAGCGCAAAGAGCACGAGAAGCAAGCCATAGCGAAGGCCAAGGAGGTGCGCCCCAGCGCTTGGAGAAACACTTCTTGGATATCTGCCCCGTACTATTGATGCCACACACGGAGAAACTAAAGTTCATGACACTTGGAGAGACCCTGCTGAAGCTGAACTTCATGAAATTTCGGAGAGATATATTGGTTAAGGATCGTTTCATTTGACAAATACACTAGCAGACGTTTCAACTGATCTTCTACAAGAGTGGTTTCCGCACTCGGGCGTCAGGTGTGCCTATTTCGCGTGAATAGGGTTAATTTAGCCGGTTAGGTCACTCTGATCAGCCAAAATCTTACAAATATTTAACTTAGATACATACAACTGCTTCAATTACCAATAGATATGCCTGGTTCGTACAGACTTAAGATAACTTATCTCACTTTTTTCAGGAATAATAGTAGCAGACAAGTGCCCACTCCTCGTGAGCAAAGAAGAAGCCAAGAGGTTGGCGGTGGAAGACCCCGAGCTGGCGGACCCCGCCGCCATGGCCGCGCTCACGGAGCGGCCTGCGCTGACGCTGCTGCTCAAGAAGTCGCCCGAGAAGGAGGTCGAGGGGATATCATTGGTGAGCACCTAACATAAAGAGAAGAAGCCACGCTATCGGTGGAAGACCTGGGACTGATGACAGATTGTATAGAACCCAAAGCTGTCGATCAGTAGAGGCTATCGAAATAGGCCACACACATACATACACTGCAGCGTGGCTCGACGTGTTACAGAGAGTAACTCACAAAACGTAAGCGGGAGAGACACGATAGATTTACTTCCTAGCGCGTAAGTCAACTGTGTCCTCACACAGTAGCTATATCGATACAGTCGGGGCGGTCTATCTTTATACTGCTGTTTAAGAAGTCGTTGCAAAACTTTCATATTTTCAAAAAAGTTCTGACACAATCGTATAATCCCGACCAAGTCGTCCTTCCAATGACGGAAGGGTGTCTCTGACAAGTTAGTGGTTATACGAATATTACTGTCACGTCAGAATATTCGTGAAGTCCCCACCTAACTCCAGTTGAGGTAGTTTTTCTCATTTCCGGAATCAAACAAAGTTGGAATAAAGTTACTGGACTATTGGTTGATAGAAGACTTACTTTTTAATTTTGAAAACCGTCAAGCCAGCATGAATTTATGTAAAGTACACACGTGGCTATGAGTGAACTTATTTTCGCCTTGTTGTAGAAATATGCCGCCGAGCCCCCCGGTATGCGGTGACGGGTCCGGAGGAGGGGGAGGAGCCGAAGAGAAGACGATATACGATGAACATCAGGTCCGACGTGATGCCTGGTCTGGTTCCTGCCAGCGGGGACCGGCACCAGCGCGCCGCTGCAATGGACATACTATTCCCGAAGGTTAGTAATATGCTGCTAACAATTAATAATAATCAAGTCACTTCAGGAGAACAGACGGCCGTTAGGGTGGAAAGGTCCTTGAGTGGAGGCCGCGTGCAGAGGAGGCCGCCGCCGTGGCAGGCCCCCCACCAGGTGGACCGACGACATAGTGAAGGTCGCGGGAGCCCTTTGGATGCGGGTGGCACAAGACCGACCTGTGTGGAGAACTTTGGGGAATACCTATGGACGTCTATTGGCTGTAATGATGATGATGAAGTCACTTCTCTGGTCCCTAGATGGTAGGCGCGCTAGTAGAGCCCGCTCCACCCATAGAGCCTCCCCACATCGCCATCATGTTCGGCGCGTGGCAGCGGCGCGCCGTGCTGGCGGCGGCGGCGGCGCCCCCCGCGGCGGCGCGCGTGCTGCGCTACGGGTTCTTCGCGGATACTAACGTGCAGGAGCCGAGGCTGCTCAGCAAGACGCTGGACAAGTACGAGGAGAGACTGGAGAAGGACTAGTGAGTACTGCTATTGTTGTTTAAAACATGCCGCTGCCTACCATGGAAAAGGAACTATGTGACTTCAACGCTATGTCTTAATGACAAAGGACCGCTAAAAACCTGCAGTCTGTCGTACCAGCACCGTCTATTGCTAAGAGGTCGTCTATTCGGCGAATGTATCCTGATGCAAACGGACACAAGAGCGGCGTGAAGCAGCGCGTGCTTCACGTCAGCGAGGCTCAATCGGGGGAAATGAGTTAAAAAGTTAACAGCGCACTTGTGATGCCACTGGTGTCGCGGATGCTTGCTTACCATCGAATGATCCGTTTGCTCGTCTAACATCTAACACATAAAAAGTTTCCCTTATATATTATAGTGGCCCGCCCTCACTTCGCTTCGGGACCTTAATTCAGAAATAAACCAATAGATGGCGCTGTCCAATTACATCGCGCAAGCGTTTCGTGTTTTCGGTTTACCTATAATTCTTGTCGTTGTCTAATGAAGTTATCTCTTTATAAATAGTATAGAAGATAAATATAGATTTTATGCTATTTTTTAATCATTAATTCATTCTTCCAGCTGCGAAACCATAGTCCTAATGCTAGCCGTGGGCCTCGCGGAGCCGGAGTTAGCTGACCCCGGCACGGAGATCCCCGAGGACCCGCCCGAGGAGTTCATGATCCTCGGCCCTCTCCACATCAGCTCCGACAGCGTGGCGGGAGGCGAGGAGTGCGCGCGGTTCTTCCCGCCGGGGTACAGCGAGCCGGAGAGGAAGCCCAAGGCCAAGAAGGGGAAGAAAAAGAAGGTATGGCCATCATTATTTACCGTGGGAGTCACGCTTCGGCATGAATGGATCGGCTTGACCGGCTTAGACGGTCTTCTATGAGACCGGAGATACCGCGTTCTCATAGAAGGGATGGGATGCAGCGCCTGCGCTGTATTTCGCCGAGTCAGTGATACCGGAGGCCAAATCGGGGGGTAAAGGGTGTTAAAATTAGGTAGCACACTTATGACTGGTGATGCATGTGTGTATGGGTTGCGCCAATCGCTTACAATCCGATACTCGTCTGTCTCTTATCATATAAAAAAGTGGGGGCTATTTCGGATCAAAAATCCGCTAGATGGCGTACTGTAGGAATGACGTCCATCTAAACGGTGATATGTGACATGTCAGAATGACACTAAACAATGACGTTTAAGTTCGATCTCAGTCTAATTGTACGCCATCTAGCGGATTGCTTATACGCGATAGGCCCCATTCTTTAAAGCTACAATAGCTATGTCTGGCCTTTGGAGCGGTATACGCTTGGACCATGATCCTGGATTTGGCAGACACTCAACAAAACGTTGATCAACATCTTTCAACAAACATTTACCAGATTCAATTTTAATTTTCAGAAGCGTCAAGACGAATCCAAAGAAGAAACCACGGGTTCCACAGAAGCGCCCCCTACAGAAGCTGCAGAGACAGAAGCGACCAACGGGGAAGAAAACGGGGAGGGAGAGGAGAACGGGGAAGGGGAGACCAATGGGGACAGCGAAGGAGAGCGAGGAGGCTAATGGGGAGGAAGCGCAGGGGGTGGACAAGGCCACGTCTCCCCCACCTGTCACACCACACTAGGAAAAGGAAAACAGAGAAAAGACAATCAAGGGGAGAAGATAGCGACCAACAGAGAAGAGGGGTATGTGGAGACGAAACGATGTGACAGTACGGAGAGCGTAGAGACCAATGAGGGGGTGAACAAGACCACGTCTCCTCCAACTGTCACACCGCACTAGAAAAGAGAGAACCGAGAATGGACTGTCATGGGGAGAAAATAGCGAACAGAGAAAACAAGCATGGAGAAACGAATGGGACAGTACGGAGAGCGAGGAGGTCAATGAGGACAGCGAAGACGGCGAGGAGGTTCGAACCATCATCACTCGACACTTAAGAGCGATTCGACAAATCTTCATCCGACAGTAAATCTATGGTATAAGGCTGTCATTTCATACGATTTGGAGCGTCATACCACTATGATAACCAATCTTATTGGATCGGATTAGTCGAATCGTGCCTTAGTCAATCACATAATTAAGAATAATATCAATAACAAAACAGCTAGAGATGTTCCGCCAAGATTCTGCTTATAAACTCCTTAAAGTAATAAAAAAATGTTACCATTCACACATATCGCTTACCACGCGAATTGGAATGATGCTGTTTTATCTGTAACCTATATTATTATGATAGATCAATGACTGTCAGCTGCGCTGGAGTACATTAAGCTAAACTTTAAAATAGATGATTATAGTCTGCGGCATGAAACAATAGCGTTGACCTTGGAGTGCGTAGAAACCAATTTTAGTAGAAAGTCTTCTTTTTTACAAGTTGGCAAACTAACGGTCATCGCTATTCTTTCATGCCAGCCAGCTATACTAAAATTCTCTTCTAAAGTGCGATTCACATTTCAAACTGCATTTTCATAAACTTCGTAGTTCGTGTGTAGGTTATATTAGTTCGCTATCGTCATTACGACTTAGGATAATGTTGTTTTGTATGTAGTATTTACACAAAATGTTATATAGAGTAAGTTTTTTAAACATTGTTATTTAAAGCTTTTGTAGCTTAATTTATTTTACATTTGTTACGAAACTAAACCTTTGTATGTATGTATTTGGTCAAGATTTGAAGGCTGTGAAAATAAAGTTTACCTGTGTTACCCAATAGCTACTCAATTTTGTTAATTTTACTTATTCAAAATACTTTAATCTAATCTAACTAATCTCTGTTTTTTATCTCCTATACTAAATTGTCAGAGACAAATTGTCATGTTTTTTATGAACTACAGATAATGATGTTAAATGTAATTATGTGAAGTCACATTTGCATTTCTCAATTTAGTTTACGAGATAAGAAAAAACTGACTTGATTGAATAATCTACTGTAATCTACATAAAATACAATATTCTATTCTAAAAATTGTATTTTCATTTATTTATAAATAGTAAATCGTATGTATATTATATGTATTAATATTAACAATAAATGAGTAACGGCTTAACTGATAGGAGTGGAGGTGGATAATGTACAGCGAGGCGGGGCGGCTCACACTACAGAATCTTTGCGATTCCTGCAACAAACAGACACATATTAAGTAAAGTATCAGCCATACTATCAGTATATACTGTGCCACTGCAGGGCAAAAGCCTCCGTCATAGAAATTCATCTCTACGATGATGTGATTAGACCTAATGCGGCCTAATGATGATCACACACCTGAGTTACGCTTGAAAAATTCGTAACGGTTTGCTCTAGCCCAGGACCCGGATATCACTGCCTGGTACTAAAACCACTAGACCAGCAGAGAGTTTGTTTAGTATACATTACAAAATAGACAAAAGAGATGGCAGTGTAGTGTAGGCCTCACCATATGTAGTGGTTGTCGTGGTGCGGCGCGCGCATGACGCCGACGCCGCCGCCGAGGCGCCGGTAGTTCATGGCGCCGCATAACCGCCATTGGTTCGACTCCGGGTCGAATACCTATAAAAAAGATCAATTAAATAATTCAATTAAAGCGAGGGTCTCAAAATAGAGCCTTGAGGTACTCCTATTAATAGCGAGGCGCCATTAGGAAAAGTAACACTAATTCTCTTGTTTTAGATTCTTCAAGAAAGGTATGACTGTATAAAACTGAGTGCATTATCTGGGATACTATAATTCAGTAGCTTCGGAATATTTTTTCATAGATTATGCAATCAAAAGCTTTATCTCTTACACTTTTTTGTTCATCTACACGATGATAGATTATTTTTGATGCGAGTTGTCAAAATGCGACTAAACAACCAATGACTTTGAAGTTGGACCTTTTTTTAGGTGATAGTGGCAGACGAGCAGACCGACCCCCCTGATGGTAAGCGATTGCCGCAGAACATAGACACTTACAACAGCAGTAGTAAGTGCGCAGCCAACCGTTAACCCCCTTTTCCATCCTCCGGGACCCTCACTTACTCCACGAAACACAGCGCAGGCGCTGCTTCACGCCGGTCTTCTATGAGGCCGTAGTATCACTCCGGTCGAGCCGGCCCATCCGTGCCTAAGCTTGGCTCTCCCACGAACCTCAGTCTAACAGGACATCATCTAAAGGCTTTTTTACACGCAATAGCCGTTGGGAATAAATAAATAAATAAATAAATAAATGCGCCAGACAATCACACCAATCAACCTGGTCTAAAACTAGGGCAACCCCTGTACTATGAGTACCAGATGACGATAATCTGGGGGCGTCAACCCAGAACACCCAGACCCAAGACAACTTAGAAAATGTAGTTTCCTAAATTGACTTGACCGGGAATCGAACCCGGGACCTTTCGCGCTTCGGGCGAACACCTTAGCCACTGCGCCATCGAGGCCGTCTAATGTCCTTCAAAAAGATCTCCTGTCGGGCTAACATGCGAGCCGCGAGATATTTGTCGACACAAGTTGCTTCTCGCTCACCTGACTGTAGAAGGATGCGCTCTCGCGAACGAGAGTCGACTAAATTTTGTCGCGGTACGCATGTTAGGCCTGCATGTGTGTAATACAATACGCACCTCTATTGACTTAAGGTAGGCGGTGCCGTCGAAGCCGCCGACGGCGTACAGCTGGCCGTTCACCACCGCCAGCCCCACGCCGCTCCGCCGCGACGTCATCGCCACCACGGGCGACCACGAGTCTGTGCTAGGTTCGTACCTGGACACATTACAAGGGAATTAGATGTGGCATTTAAAGGAGCGTGATCTTTGTAAGAAAACAAAAGGACAATCGATGACGTACGGGATAGGCTACAAAAGAATCTGCGCTTTAAAAAGAGCTGGGATCTTAAACTTTACGCGAGTATTCAATAAGATATTAAAATGATTGTGACATCTCCAAGTTATTTTATTGTTATCACAAGCACTTATACAAATTATCGTAATCCTCTAAGAAACCCCATCATAACTAAGGCCTTAAAAAGCCTCGACATCGATGGGGTTTGACACAAGTGAGGAATTGAAAACAACACAGGTCTACATAAAAAACCGGCCAAGTGCGAGTCGCACTCGACCATGAAGTGGTTCGTAGAATAAATAAATAGATAAATTCCAGTACATAACATGAGAAACATGAAGAGTCACTTGACGAACTTTGACTGTTTTGTATACACTGATGTGTACGTACGTAATACGTTTATTTTCGTATTTAGATTTATTGCAGGAAAAATCTGGTTTAGGAATTATGACTGTTTAAAAAAACTACCCACTCGATTTCGGTCAACCCAATTTTCTTTGGCAGTTTTTGTGGTAATATTGCCCTGTATTGGGAGAGTATACATGGTGTATCTGTGAACATTTACATCCCTTAAACCAGGTGTTCTAGCAACCATTTTCAGCAACATTTGTTTTAGGACTTATGGAAATTAGCATAAACAAAATCGTTCACGTGACTTGCGTCATTTTATATGGGGAGTCGAAAAATTTTCACAAATTTTCAAAAGTCGTAAAACAAATATTGTTCAGAATGGTTGGTGAAACACTTGGATATAGGTATGTAAATGTTCACAGATACAGCCTGCATAGGCTGACGTTTAGTAATCAGATGCAGCTCACCTCTCGGCGGAGGAGAGCTCGGTGCAGTCGTCGCGGCCGCCCACGGCGTAGATGTGTCCGTCGTACACGGCCGCGCCCAGGTGCTTGCGCCGCGTCGCCATCGGCGCTCACCGGCGTCCAGCGGTTCGCGCGCGGGTCGTACCTGACGCCCAACACAATCAATCAATCAGAGCATTCTTTACTATAGTCCATTTCAGCTAAGAAGAGCCCTGTGACACTTCATCGCGTTCTGAACTACGCATTTTATGTTTGACAATGAAAAATATTTTTATTGTTTATCTTTTTCATTTAATTGCGGCATCATTCCAAAAAATATTCCAATAAAACATCTCAAAGTTATAAAACAAAAACAGTATCATTTACTTTAATTTAATGGAATAGAAAATAACAACATTTTTTAAAACAATCCTATGCACATCGTATTACTTGTAACGGAACGTGGAAAAAACATAGAGCTGCGACATGTCATAATCGGCGGCCATGTTGCGATTACTCGATAATCGGATTAGTACGAGTGCATCAGCCTTGTATGCGAGTTGTGTTTTCGTTGTATTTGCGTGGTTTTCGGTTATTGTTACTTTTTGTTGTTGTGTTTGTTATTGTTGACTTTTATTGCTGTTGTTTGTTGCTGTTTTTGTTATTTTTGGCAAAATATGTGTTGCTGTTAGTATAAAAAAATCGATTCCATTTCCTTAGGAAGTATTATCGATTACCAGAAACAATCGCAATCATTTCATTATAGACATCTCTAAAAGTGTCAAAAATCGAAGTGTCACAGGGCTCTTCTTAGCTGAAATGGACGATATAGTAAGTAAACATTTATTGACCAACCAAAAACAGATACAACACGACAGTAGTAAGACACAGAATACATATTAAGAGGTAGGTAGATAAACGGAAAGGAACATTAAGTGCATGTACATAGACAGATACATAGGTGGTCAATAAGGTCCAAACTCAGCATATGCTGCAGCTGCTTCATTGAAGCCACTGCAGCGCTGGTTTTCAGACTGCAGCACTAGTGAACCACCCTCACTTTGTTTGGACTCGGATCCTTTCTCTAGTAGTTCTAAAGTGTACCCTATAGATGGCCCTGGGTATCGATTGCATCGCGACAAGGTTTCGTGTTTTCGGTTTACCTATAAGTCTTGACGTTGTCTTTAGAAACTTAGTTCTTTATAAATAGTATAGAAGATAGAATTGCATAGGCTTATATACAGCACTTACAAATTGCCATAAATTCAAAAAATATTTAAGAAAACATTATTTATTGCTAGATATATATATTTTCGTAAGACCCAAAAGCCTTTTAAAAGGCATAAAACAATTGATTTTTCATTGTGTCTCCGCTGTCTAGTCCTTTGTCTGACGGTAAATATATGTGTTGATGCATAATGTGATTCTACCATCAGCATCAAAAAAATAATTCTGACGACAAAATCCGGCAAAAAAATCGCCAATTACTTTTTTTTAATCGCCTTGTGTAATAATGTTTGTCCTCAAACCACCTCTTACACCTAATATGGTTGAAAAATAATTGAGCCGAGTAAAACTCGGTGCTCGTTACTATACTGATTTATAATCCTCATTCATACAAGCCACTCACCGCTCCACTGTATTTAAGGGCGCCTGTCCGTCCGACCCGCCCACCGCGTACAGCGCGCCGCCGAGCACCGCCACGGCAACCCTAGCCGCCGCGTCGTCATCGCTGCCACCTGCCACCACCAACATTACATCGTCATGTCATCACACATTCACCAACTGAGTTATCATTTCAACGTGTGTTCAGTCATTGCTTCAACGCTCGGGATACGCTCAGACCATGATCCAGGATTTAGTAAGTCACGGGGTACGGGATAAAAACCAATTAAATAGCATTTTGACTCGTTATCGAGTGGGATTTACCTTAAACTTGACTTCTAAAGTCGTAGTTATCTTTTGAGTTTCAATCGATTTGAATTCAAGCAATATTTTATTGGGAGTATTTTTCAAAGAAATCGTAGCGTATACATAAATTAAAAGCTCCCTCTATTGTACGTAAGCAGAACTAAAATTGATCGCAAAAAAAGTCAGGAATGATAGTATCGTAACGTGAGTACCCGTCAACAGATAAACAACTAACGTATCCAATACACTTTTGAAGCAAACAATACGTTACGTCGACAAAGGTACTGAGTATTAGTGTAATCGTGACGTAGGTGTAATACGTTGAAGTTACGATTACGGATTCCGTAAATAGTTCGTTAATTTTATGTTTTAATCTCCTTCTGACAAGGTTTGCATTCGCTACTACGTTTAATACCACAATATATAAGGACACAAAGTAGATTGCCCATATGAGCTAAAAACATGTCATGTACTCACGCATACGGGCAAATACGCCTTTTCGACCACATTAATCTTACTTTCGACCACATTAAGACTTATGACATAAGATAGTTGAACTGTCGAGGTAGAGGCCGCGCGCTTATGTACTCATGCCGGGCAACAACCTAGCATATGTCAACGAACTCTTCTAAATTCAAAATTATGGCTGAGTCTCCTTTCCGTGTCCTTTATATTTTGTGTTATAACTGTGCTAGTGTGTTGCGGCATACCTTCGTCCACCGGTTCTCCTTGGGGTCGTACCGCTCGACGTGGTTGAGGCACTGCACGCCGTCCTGCCCGCCCACCGCGTACAGCGCGCCCTCCAGCACCGCCACGCCCACCGACGTGCGGCACGACGACGTCGGCGCCACCGCACCGCACCACTGTACACACCACATTTATGAATGTTATTTTTTGTAATCTACCGCCGAGCAACTAAATCGATCGCCTAGACATCACTATACCTAGAACTGGAATTCAAGACCAAAAAATCTACTACAATGTTGCTACTGCAATAAAATAATCGTACCATAGTATACCCCTTTTCTAAAAACACTCGCTGATGTAATTTTATCTACTTTTTTTTCACGTAAATACAAGACGCTTTAATAAAAACTTAACCATCGGTAATTTTAGTTTTCAAAGATGGCATTACGCTTGTACCACTTCAGGTGCTGATAATATTTGGTATCTACCTACAACATTTTAACAATGTATGCAAACTTGACAGTTTAGTCTGCATAATGAGAAAAATAATGCTAGAAAAGTTGGAGAAACCTGAAAACGTTACTTAAAATGACATAAGTGACTTTAACAGATAACAAATAAATACTTGAATACTTGAATACTTGAATACATTTCTCCAAGAAACCTAAACACTGAAACTAGTATGTTACGAGGTTAAAGACCTTAAAAACATTTCGACCACGTACTTCAAGATATGTGGAATAGTTTGGTTACAGTATTATATCCAAACCGTTAACATAGTGACCTTAAAGAGACGAGCCAGTTGGTCTGTTAGCTCTGCCCGTCGTGTCCGCCGACGGCGTACAGTAAGTCGTGGAGGACAGATGTCCGCACGGTCCTCACCTGGTTGGTCTGCGGGTCGTACCGCTCGATGCTGTTGAGGTAGCTCTGTCCGTCGTGTCCGCCGACGGCGTACAGCAGGTCGTGGAGGACAGATGTCCGCACGGTCCTCACCTGGTTGGTCTGCGGGTCGTACCGCTCGATGCTGTTGAGGTAGCTCTGTCCGTCGTGTCCGCCGACGGCGTACAATAAGTCATGGAGGACGGCCACGCCCACGCCGCATCTTCGCTTGGACATGGGCGCGACCATCTTCCACTCGGCGGTCTGCGGGTCGAAGCGCTCCACGGACGCGATGGCGTCGCCCGAGCACCAGCCGCCCACCGCGAATAGCACTTCGCCTGTAAACATAAGGCTTCCATTGATTAACATAATAAACATGAAATAAATAAATAATAAATTCACACAACATTTCATACATTGACCTGACTCCGTACTGTAGCTTAAGAACTTGTGTTACAGATATAAGACAACTGACGATCACAAATATAATACTTAAATACATATAATAGCTCAAATACATTTCCACACTCCTCTTAATTTTGCAGCAATGAATGAGGGCTACCGCCTGTGGATAATTTAGATGGCGTACGTTTAGACTGAGGTCCAACTACACGGTGATTGGTTATTTTTGATGTGAAATGTCAAAATGTCATTAAACCACCGATGACGTTGAAGTTGGACCTTAGTCTACACTTACGCCATCTTTTTTTTATATGTAGGTAGCACACGAGCAGGCGGATCACCTGATGGTAAGCAATTGCCGCCGCTCATGGACACCTGCAACAACAGTGGAGTTACAAGTGCGCTGCCAACCCTTTATCCCTTTCCCTCCCCGGGTGGGCCTCCGGTACCCTCACTCACTCGGCGAAACACAGCGCAGGGGCTGCTTCATCTCACGGATTTTCCACACGCGGTAGCCCCCATTGTTTCTATTTATCTACACGGGAGATGGACTGTTTACTATTCGGGATTATTTACATGAAAATAAAAAAATATTGTGTCTTTGATGATCGTAGTAGAGTCACGCTTTGGCATGGCCGGCTCGACCAAATTGATGCCACGGTCACATAGTAGACCGGAGACAAACAGCAATAGAGTTGAATTTTGCTGAGTGAGTGTAGGTACCGGAAGCCCAATCGAGGAGAAAGGCGGTCGTAGACAGCAGCAGGTAGCTGTTGTTTTCGTCCAGCAGGTCGCTGTGTTACCTCTCCTGGTGGGCTAGTCCCCGGCCTCGTGGCGCAGGTCGCTGTTACCTCTCCTGGTGGGCTAGTGGCCGGCCTCGTGGCGCAGGTCGCTGTTACCTCTCCTGGTGGGCTAGTCCGGCTCGTGGCGCAGGTCGCTGTTACCTCTCCTGGTGGGCTAGTCCGGCTCGTGGCGCAGGTCGCTGTTACCTCTCCTGGTGGGCTAGTCCGGCTCGTGGCGCAGGTCGCTGTTACCTCTCCTGGTGGGCTAGTCCCCGCTCGTGGCGCAGGTCGCTGTTACTCTCCTGGTGGGCTAGTGGCCGGCTCGTGGCGCAGGTGGCTGTTACCTCTCCTGGTGGGCTAGTGGCCGGCGTCGTGGCGCAGGTGGCTGTTACCTCTCCTGGTGGGCTAGTGGCCGGCGTCGTGGCGCAGGTCGCTGTTACCTCTCCTGGTGGGCTAGTGGCCGGCCGGGTGGCGCAGGTGGCTGTTACCTCTCCTGGTGGGCTAGTGGCCGGCTGGGTGGCGCAGGTGGCTGTTACCTCTCCTGGTGGGCTAGTGGCCGGCTGGGTGGCGCAGGTGGCTGTTACCTCTCCTGGTGGGCTAGTGGCCGGCTGGGTGCGCAGGTGGCTGTTACCTCTCCTGGTGGGCTAGTGGCCGGCTGGGTGGCGCAGGTGGCTGTTACCTCTCCTGGTGGGCTAGTGGCCGCTGGGTGGCGCAGGTGGCTGTTACCTCTCCTGGTGGGCTAGTGGCCGGCGTCGTGGCGCAGGTGGCTGTTACCTCTCCTGGTGGGCTAGTGGCCGGCTGGGTGGCGCAGGTGGCTGTTACCTCTCCTGGTGGGCTAGTGGCCGGCTGGGTGGCGCAGGTGGCTGTTACCTCTCCTGGTGGGCTAGTGGCCGGCTGGGTGGCGCAGGTGGCTGTTACCTCTCCTGGTGGGCTAGTGGCCGGCTGGGTGGCGCAGGTGGCTGTTACCTCTCCTGGTGGGCTAGTGGCCGGCTGGGTGGCGCAGGTGGCTGTTACCTCTCCTGGTGGGCTAGTGGCCGGCTGGGTGGCGCAGGTGGCTGTTACCTCTCCTGGTGGGCTAGTGGCCGGCTGGGTGGCGCAGGTGGCTGTTACCTCTCCTGGTGGCTAGTGGCCGGCTGTGGCGCAGGTGGCTGTTACCTCTCCTGGTGGGCTAGTGGCCGGCTGGGTGGCGCAGGTGGCTGTTACCTCTCCTGGTGGGCTAGTGGCCGGCTGGGTGGCGCAGGTGGCTGTTACCTCTCCTGGTGGGCTAGTGGCCGGCTGGGTGGCGCAGGTGGCTGTTACCTCTCCTGGTGGGCTAGTGGCCGGCTGGGTGGCGCAGGTGGCTGTTACCTCTCCTGGTGGGCTAGTGGCCGGCTGGGTGGCGCAGGTGGCTGTTACCTCTCCTGGTGGGCTAGTGGCCGGCTGGGTGGCGCAGGTGGCTGTTACCTCTCCTGGTGGGCTAGTGGCCGGCTGGGTGGCGCAGGTGGCTGTTACCTCTCCTGGTGGGCTAGTGGCCGGCTGGGTGGCGCAGGTGGCTGTTACCTCTCCTGGTGGGCTAGTGGCCGGCTGGGTGGCGCAGGTGGCTGTTACCTCTCCTGGTGGGCTAGTGGCCGGCTGGGTGCGCAGGTGGCTGTTACCTCTCTCTGGTGGGCTAGTGGCCGGCTGGGTGGCGCAGGTGGCTGTTACCTCTCCTGGTGGGCTAGTGGCCGGCTGGGTGGCGCAGGTGGCTGTTACCTCTCCTGGTGGGCTAGTGGCCGGCTGGGTGGCGCAGGTGGCTGTTACCTCTCCTGGTGGGCTAGTGGCCGGCTGGGTGGCGCAGGTGGCTGTTACCTCTCCTGGTGGGCTAGTGGCCGGCTGGGTGGCGCAGGTGGCTGTTACCTCTCCTGGTGGGCTTGCGCGGGCGCGTGCGCGGGCCCTGCATGAGCGGGCGCTCCTGCGGCAGCAGCAGGTAGTTCTTGGCCTCGTCCAGCAGGTCGCGGCAGGCGTCGTCGGCGCGCACCAGCAGCTCCGCGGACACGGTGCCCACCAGGAACTTCGGGCTCAGCAGCGGCAGCCGCACGTGCTGCAGGACCTGCCGCACAACACAACGTACTCAGCGACGACTGCTTTTTAGAAATTTTGTGGCGACGAGTAGTATTTGAATCGACACAGTGGCGCTGATTATGATTAACTAGCTTTTGCCTGCGACTTCGTTCGCGTGGACTTCAGGTTTGTAGCCTATGTGTTATTCTGATATACTATAAGCTATATTGTGGTAAAGTTTCATTCAAATCCATTCAGTTTTACCTGAAAGAGTAACAAACATCCATACATCCATACTTACAAACTTTCGCCTTTATAATAGTATTAGGATGAGTGTCTATGGGCGGCGGTTGTCGCTTATATCGGATGATCGACCGACTTTTTATTTTCGTTTGGTTTTAAATTCAGATAATGCCAAATAGCGTTTTAGTATAAAGCGCCCTCTGCTATTATTTTGCCTCATTTAGATTGAGTAGTCTGTCTGTAGCCTGCGCGCGCGACCCCGAGAAAAAAAACTACTAATACCGTGGCGGTCGTCGGTCTGCCAGGGTGATAGGGAGCTTGCGCGAGTTAAGGGCTTCTAGGGGGTAACGATTCTTCCTTGCTAGAAAAGAGGTAACTAAAATCGTTCCGTTACGCGTCTACCTATGCAATTTAAGGTACAAGACTTTCACTGCGCGTACTAAATAATAATTTGAAAATTTTGGGTGAAAATCACGTTCATAACCCTACACGAGCGATCCTTTGCGAATGGATGCCTTCATTGGCGGCGAAACTTGTAAAGCGTTCCCGCTGTATCTACGCGTAGGGTTCCTATGACGTAAGTATACCTGTGCTAAATGCTGGCGGCGCTCGGCCACGTTGTACTTGACCCAGGACATGACGGCCTGGAAGGTCTGCTCCTCCGAGCGCACGTTGAGCTCGTCCGACGACACGATGTCGATCAGCTGCGCCGCCGGCAACAGCAGGAACTCTTCGCTCTCCATCACCTGGGGTTAGAACGTTCAGTTTAGGGAGAAACATGACCGGTTCGTAAAGTCCCATATCAATTTGGCATGAATAGGCATATCGAATTACTTTTAATTTGTTATGCCATCGTAAGATTTCTCAATCACAAAAACATTGTAAAATATTTACTTTGATATCTTTAAACTTCCGAGATATCACGAATTCACGATTTAAAAATCACAGTTTGAACTTAATCAAAACGCTGTATATACAGGGTTATTTTTTAAACACCGGCATCTTTAAAACCACCTTGTCTACTGGCTATTCTGAACATTTGACTATGACTTTTGTAAATTCGCGAAAAAAAATTTCAAGTTTTCATACAAAAACGGTCACGTGACTGGTATATGGGGAGTCGTAAAACTTTTCAACGAATTTAGATAAGATAAGATAAGATACCTTTTATTAGATAAGATAACGATTAAGATATTTCGAAAAGTCGTAGAAGAATGTTGTTCAGGATGGTTAGTAGAGAGGTGTGGTTTGAAGGATGCCGATGTTTATAAATTAACCCTGTATAAACAATACATAGCCGTGACGTCTCCGATATGTAATTTCTACGCATGGCGTATAAACTTTGTATGATAACTGTGTGATATGTTGCGTTTAGACAACTTTTTTTTTAATAAATGATACTTTAAACTTGATGGGCTATCCAATGATAACCCGATTTTTCGGATAATTTGACATTTTAAAATTGTAAACGTTGAACATCCACGCTGTACGTCTATTTTGTTTGAGTGTGACAGGTATCATAAACGTAGCAGGGAGGGGCTTCAAAACCCCCATAGAAATTTGTAGCGCGGCATGAGGGAGACCTACATTTAGGAGTGGAATAAAAGAGGCACCATCAATTGACAAATTAATTCAGAAACGGATTCCTTGCTTGGTGGGACTCACCTCAGGAAAGTTCTGCTGCGTA
>JABMDO010000209.1:0-53892 GCA_014851415.1 Cnaphalocrocis medinalis | reverse complement strand
TATAAATATCATACTATTTTTTTCTATTTATTTCTATATAGGATTACCACGTTATATTTGCAGTTCAATAGATGTTAAGAATTTTCTACAAAAAGGAATGAGATCCCATCAAAAACAATACTTGTCGAAAAAACCAAGTCTCGCAACTAAGTCAATAAATGAATAACCGACTTGGCAAAACATGGATCTCACCACTTTTTACGGTAGTTGCGAGACTTGGTTTTTTTGACAAGTATTGTTTTTGATGGGATTAACTTTTTCCAAAGAAAAATGAATTACGCCTACATTTATTTGTTGGAGAAAGCTCACGAGTTCGATGTGGCGATGGCTCGGGCTCAAACCAGGAGGAAGAATTTGTGTGAAAGATTGCAAGTTTTGCCTTTACATGACTGATCCACAATTTGTAAACGCTATAGACTGTCACAGGTGCATCTGAATCTGTATTTAAAGTTGACGTGTCAGACGTCACAGATGTACCTGGTTGCGGTTGGCGTTCTCTTTGTGAAACTATTGGTTCTTCGTCCATTGGTATAAAAACTTGTTCAGGTTGAGGTAGTGGTGGAGATGGCACACTGCTGTCAATGGGTTGCAGGTTAGGCTGGTGCAGCCTTTTGTCTTCTAAGAAGACGACATCTCTCGATATAATAATATTCCGTGGCGATTGGGGGTCTATAAGACGATAACCTTTGGTTTCGGTAGAGTAACCGACGAAGATACATGTTTGCGTCTTAGATTCCAGCTTAGTACGTTTCTCTTTGGGTACTAAAGTGGGCTTCACAACCAAATACCCTCAGGTGAGAGAGGTTGATTTTTCGTCCACTCCACACTTCCTCTGGAATTTTGTTCTTTAACGCTTGTGTAGGCAACGGTTCTTAAGATAAATTGCAGTGTTTACTTGATCGCCCCAATAAGCTAGAGGTAGGTTGGAATCTTTGAGCATGGATCTGGCTTTTTCGATGATAGTCCTGTTAGCGCGTTCGGAGACGCCGTTCTGCTGAGGATGTACGGAACCGGTTTTGGTGTATGATACCGTTCTCTTTTAAAAAGATAGACATCTCCTTATTGACGTACTCACGCCCGGTTGTCAGAACGCAGAACTTTTATCTTTTCACCAGTCTGATTCTCTACTAAGTGCTTAAATTCTACAAATTTAGTAAAAACCTCTGATTTCGATTTTAAAAGATATCCAAAGGTTTTGCGACTAAAAGTCGCTGTAAATGTTAGCAAATATAGGGCACCGCCCCACGAGTGCGTACTCATAGGTCCGCAAAGGTCCGAATGAATTAATTGTAGAACCTTACTCGATTTGCTGCAAGAACTTTTGAAAGGTTTTTTAGCTAATTTCCCTTGCAGGCACGGAACACACTTTTCCGTAAATTTCCCGCTAAAATCTATGCCTACTAACTTACTTTTTAAAAGCTGCATAGTATTGGCATTGAGATGGCCAAGACGTCTATGCCACAACAAAGGTGACTCTTTCGTAGGTGTGTACAAAGCATGAGATTTGTCGACATCTAGCTTGTACATGCCCTTATAATTTGAGCCTGTCGCTATGACTTGGCCCGTCAGTTGACATCCACCTGCCAAAGTGATTGACGCGCCTTTGGATGTAAATAAAACATCGTAGCCTTTTTGAGTTAAATTGCTTACGGATAAAAGGCTAGTGGCTAAACGAGGAACGTAAAGTACATCGCTTATTTTATGTACATTGTCGGAAATATTAATATTTACAGTACCTTTACCCTCACTCAGAATTTGGTTCTTGTTGGCTACTTGGATGGGAATGATGTGGGAGGACATGGAGTCAAACCAATCTTTCCGATTGCTCATATGTGAGCTTGCACCAGAATCTATGAACCAATCTTGTGAACCTGTGGATGAAGGATGAGTTAAACAAGATGAAAGTGTAAATTCTAATGTATTATGAGAATAAACCTTTGCCGAAGCTTTCTTGTTCTTATTCCTACAATCTGACACTAAATGACCTAACTTTTTACAATATGTACAGAATTTCTTCTTCGGTTTGGTCAATAGCACCGTAGGTTCCTCGGGTCTGGTACTGGTAGTGCGACATGGTCGAGAGTCTTCCTTTAGAAGAGCTGCCACTACATTATCCGACGTTATTCGAGCGTTGGAATGCTCGAGAGCCATGACGAGCGGTTTGTACTCGTCTGGGAGTCCAGCCAAGATGATGATCGCCAGGAACTCATCTTCTACTCCTGCTCCTATTCCTTGTAATTCTTGTTGTATGCCAAGGGAAGTGTGTACATAGCTTTGGACGTTTCCACGATATTGGTTGGAAAGCAACTTTTTCATGAGTTGCAGTCTCCTAGTTAGACCACTATCAGCATAAGCCTTCTTGAGGCTGTTAAAGGTGTCATAAGCTGTTTTAGCTCCTCGAATCACTGGGTATATAGATTCTTCACACGTCAAGCATATTTTAGCTCGCGCTTTGGCGTCTTTACGCTTGGCGTCAGGGTCCTCGGAGTCGATGGGTGATGTTACGACGTCCCATAGATCCAGGTCCGTGAGCAAACATTCTATTGAAAATACCCAAGTGTTGAAATTTCTTCCGTTCAACTTGTTGATGGAGACACCATGGGATTCGTGCCGAGTGCCGTGAGGCACCGATGGGTTATTCATAGCACGTTATTTGTGTAATTTGCGCTCTTCAATGCGTTGCGCTGCCCATAACCTTCTGTTTTAGGGATAGGAGGCAGGAAAAAAAAACATTTAAGTTTTAGTTATAACTTGCTGTTATTCTTGACATACACGATATCTATTGACACACTGTTGTTTTTTATATTCAAAATTTGAATGCCGTGTTGGCTTTGACATTCTAATAACCATGCAGGTTTAACAGGCATGAATAGGCCGGCTCGACCGGAGTGATACCACTGCCTCACAGAAAACCGGCTTGAAGCAGCCCCTGTGCTGTGTTTCGCCGAGTGAGTACCGGAGGCCCACCCGGGGGGAAGGGGATAAAAGGTTCGCAGCGCACTTTTAACTCCACTGGTGTTGCAAGTGTCCATGAGCGGCGGCAATTGCTTACCATCAGGTGATCCGCCTGCTCGTCTGCTACCTATCACATAAAAAAAACTATCTAAATACCTACGGCATCCTTAGTTTCAGAAGCAACGATTCAACTAATTACTAACCAATAACCAAACAAATTGTAGGCCGAAAACACACGGGGTTAATTTACAGACGGGACCGCAATAAGAGGTACTTAATTTGTAAAAGTCGAGTATAGCTGGCGGCACGAAAGTATAGCGATGACCGTTATTTTGCGCACTTGTAAAAAAGAAGACTTTCTATCAAAATTGGTTTCTGCGCACTCAAGGTCATAACTACACTTTCTTGCCTCGGACTATATCTACTTACCCACCCCATAGACTTAGGTTGCCGAATTCTCCCTATTCTACCCCTAAGGGTTATACAGGATGTATCTGTGAACATTTACATCCCTTTAACCAAGTGTTCTAGTAACTATTTTGAAAAACATCTGTTCTATATGTGATTCATAATCATGTAAAGTAAACTGACAGATAAGTTTCTATGCATTTTGCCATTTTGAATGTGTCAAATTGAGTGATAATAATGAATGGGGATGATAAATTGACATCTGTCAGTTTACTTTATGATTATGAATCAGAAGTATAGTCTACCACTTTTAAAAATTCATCAAATTTTTTTCGACTCCCCATTCAAAATGACCAAGTCATGTGACCGACTTTGTATGAAAACAATTGAACAAGCCAGTAACTGATTATTTTAAAGTGCTTAATGGTTAGGTAGGACTAGTCCACGTATCGTTGGCGTAGTGGTTGAAACACCAGGCCAAGATCTCAGGGTCCCGTGTTCGATTTCCGGGTCGAGTAAAAAGTATGTCAGAAATGTATGTTACGGATTTTAACATAGTTTAGGTTTGTGATCACCGCACCGCATTAGGCAAGCGTGGTGATTAAGCCTAATCCCATCATAGTAGCGATGACTTGATTTCTGTATATAGCCTGATAATAATTTTTTTACTTTATCTTCATCATAGCCATTGGAAAAATAGATTAATAAAAAAGAAAAATAGATTGGAAAAAAGGAAGGGCGTTCTAATTCTTCCCAGTGATTTTTTTCATTAGCCAATACTATCCCACTGCTAGGCAAAGGCCTCCCCCAAATCCCTCCACCGATCTCTAACCAATTCCATTGGTGGCCAATCGCAGGCATTGCTGTTGAGATCATAGCTACCCCGCTGTCGGCGTCCATCGGGTTGCCATTGGGTGGAAATTTTCGTCCATCTTTCAGGGTACATTCGGCAAATGTGACCCGCCCATTCCCACTTCAATAGGGGCTACCGCGTGTGGAAAATCCGTTAGATGGCGTACGTGTAGACTGAGGTCCAACTACACGGTGATTGGTTATTTTTGATGTGAGATGTCAAAATGTCACTCAACGACCAATGACGTTGAAGTTGGACCTCAGTCTACACGTACGCCATCTAACGGATTTTCCACACGCGGTAGCTCCCATTTGGCAGTTTTTTTTCCAACATCAGCTCGGGTTTTTGCCAGTGTCACAGAATACCTTATAGTAGGTACAGAAAGCCCACTCCTTAAAACCGTTTATGGAAATGAAGACTCAGGCTACCATAACATAACGTTGAAATTCCGACCGCCCAGCGTTCAATGCCTACCATTATTCATACCTAGAAGTGCGTTCTCTTTCTATCGCAAGCAACTATCGCGCGTGCGTCGCCGCTTGTTCGTGATTTTCTACTAATTTTCCCCTCCGGAGGGGACGCCGCATGTACTTGCAAGTTCGATACCTACACGCGGAGTGGGACAGGCCTGCCAATGTTAAAAAAGATAAAATCTCAAAAGCATGCGTGCTGAACGAGCTTGAATGTTCGCGCTAACCGATTGACACAAAAAGTCTGTGAAAGTACTCTCAAGGCCATTTTTAATTCGTGTTGCACAACACAGCGGACCGTTGACCGACGAAACGAGATTACCTGTCCTTTTTTATTGTATTATTTTAAGGCTGGATGCAACAAACGAGCAAACTACCAAGCAAATTCAGCATCATCATCATTTCAGCCAATAGACGTCCACTGCGGGACATATGCCCCCCTCAAAGTTCTCCACACATCGAAGGGACTCCCGCGACCTTCACTAGATCATCGGTCCACCTGGTGGGAGGCCTGCCACGGCTGCAGCCGGCACTCGAGGACCTTTCCACCCCAACGGCCGTCTGTTCTCCTCGCAATGTGCCCTGCCCATTGCCACTTCAGCCACGCATTTCTTTGGGATATGTCCGCGACGTTAGATCTCCTGCGGATCTCATCATTTCTGACACGATCACGCAAGGAGATTCCGAGCATAGCCCTCTCCATTGCCCTCTGAGTGACTTTGAGCTTTCTTAAGCCGCCCATTAAAAATTTATTTGCAAAAACTCTCATTGGAGTTGGCAGCGCACTTGTGACTCTACTGGTGTTTCAGGTGTCTACAGGCGGCGGTAATCGCTTACCATCAGGTGATCCCTCTCCCTGTCTGCCACCTACATAAAAAAAAACACTTTTTACATTCAGCCCTACTCATCATAGGCCTTTGCATCTTTAATAGATGATTTAAGCAGCATCACGCGGTGTGACTTTACAGCAGCGCTCGTGGCTGTAAAGTCCTATGCGGGAGCACGGACGTATATATAGCTTTGACAAGGGGGGTGTCCCACATTGCAAAACGATTACGAATTCCCCAAATGCTCGGATTTAACTATTACCCTAATTGTAATAAGTAATATTTTATAATGCGGCTCTCCCGAAGTATAATGTAAGGACCGGCTGGACCCAGCGTGCGTTATTACAGTACGCATTCTTGAAGAACGTGAGGTTGATTTGTTGATTTGCCGTCCCCTTAATTAAGTCGCCCTTGGCTATAGCCGATTCAACCTTATGTCAAACCAGGCCTCAATGGGGGGTCCGGACCCCCTGGACCCTCCCATATACGTCCATGTGCGGGAGTGAACCACTCGTCCGCATTTGCAGCGTTCAGCCCTACTATTTACTATGTATAGAGGTCTGTTGATGCTTTTCGCAAATGGCGGAACAAATGTGCCCAATAGCGGCTTTCCTAACGTAACGGTTGCGTCAGCGACCGGTCCGCGGGCTGCGCGTGCGCCGCGTCGATGAACTATCACTTTGGGAGATATCGAAAAAATATCGGGAATTTGTCAGTAGATAATGTAATTATTATTATTTATTAGCGGCCGCTCGCGACTTCGTCCGTGTGGAAAAGTAACTTTTTACCCCCCTTTTAACCCCTTACAACCCCTTTTTCGCAATAAAAAGTAGCCTATGTCCTTTCTCAGGGTCTAGTAGACCATCTGTATACCAAATTTCATTTAAATCCGTTCAGTAGTTTTTGGCGTGAAAGAGTAACAGACAGAAAGACAGACAGACAGACAGACAGAGTTACTTTCGCATTTATATATTAGTATGGAGGATGGATTTGGCAGTGAGTAGATAATGGTAAGGAAAATTTATTTATTGGACAAAATAATTATGGATACCTACACGAAAAAAACAATAACTAGCAATATTTAAAATCTACGATGTATCTGTGGGAGAGCCACGCTTCGGCATGAATGGGCCGGCTCGACCGGAGTGATACCACTGCCTCACAGAAAACCGGCGTGAAGCAGCCCCTGTGCTGTGTTTCGCCGAGTGAGTGAGGGTACCGGAGGCCCGCCCGGGGGGGAAGGGGACAAAAGATTGGCAGCACACTTGTGATTCCACTGGTGTTGCAAGTGTCCATGGGCGGCGGCAATTGCTTACCATCAGGTGATCCGCCTGCTCGCCTGCTACCTATCACATAAAAAAAAAAGAATTTGTCAGTAGATAATAAGGAGTATACCTAGCTAGAGGCACGAAAGTATAGCGATGACCGTTATTTTGCGCACTTGTAAAAAAGAAGACTTTCTATGAAAATTGGTTTCTGCGCACTCAAGGTCATAACTACACTTTCTTGTGGCAGACCATATCTTCCGTTCCGTCACCAGCAGTTGATTTTCCTTCTTCAGATTTAGTGTTCAAATTTCACACCCATACATTAAGATTGGTCTAATGACTGTCGACCATCGGAGCGACGTCCAGTGGGTCGTCCGAGATACCGTTGGAGGGACGAAGTCGCCAAGGACCTCAAAGCACTCAACGTGCACGATTGGGCGGAATTGGCACAGGACCTCAAAAAATGGCGAATTTTGACGTCGGAGGCCAAGACCCATTTTAGCGTAGTAAGTTAGTAATGGTAAGGAAAATTTATTTATTGGACAAAATAATAGGTATGGATACAGGAAAGAACAATATCTGGAATCTGAAGCTAAAAAACTACCAAAAAGAAAAAATAAAACAGAGAAGCCCCTGTGGCAATGTCCCCAAAATGCTGGCAGCATTACCTCGTTGGATAGCGATGAGCGAAGTAGCTGCCAGCTTTTGGGTCTCCCGTTTTTCACCATCACACGAATTTCACTCGTGACTCCACTGGTGTGGCATGTGTCCATGGGCGGCGGCAATTGCTTACCATCAGGTGATCCGCCTGCTCGTCTGCTACCTATCACATAAAAAAAAACAACTTTTTCAAACTTTTCTGCGACGGGATATTCCTCTTTCGCCGTCAACATTATGAGGAACACTTCGTATTTCCCGTGCCTTTCGTTTTTTCCTCTTTCACTAATAAGATTTCGAGGAACACCTCTTTCAGTACCAACTTTTTTCACACTTTTTCCTCTTTCGCCATCAACATTTTGAGGAACACCTCGTATTTCCTGTGTCCGTTTTTTCCTCTTTCGCCATCAACATTTTGAGGAACCTCGTATGTCCTGTGCCTTTCGTTTTTTCCTCTTTTGCCATCGACATTTTGAGGAACCTCGTATTTCCTGTGCCCATCGTTTTTTCCTCTTTCGCCATCGACATTTTTAGGAACATTTTGTATTTCCTGTGTCCGTTTTTTCCTCTTTCGCCATCGACATGCGCGCGCGCAGCCCTACGCAGATGAAGCGCGACCACTTTCACTATCGCACGCGTTTCCCTCGCTATAATAACCGTACGCAACCGTTTCGTCACATAATCGCTGTAAGTTTATAGGGTAACAGAACGCAATAGGTTGCGGCGCACGCGCACAGATGGTACCGGCACGGATGCTTGGCGGTTCTTTTTCTATAATGCTTGGCAATCTTCAACTGCGTGCGTTTAATAATAATAATAATAAGCAGAGACAGTACCCGCTAGGTGTACACATCCCCACTATCATTAATGTGTCTCAAAGGGGCCTCTACGTGTTGGATCTGTATCCCCACGCACGCCTTCCAAAAGGACCGGCCTCCGTGCCGTGATTTTCCAACAGGAGAGATACATAATATTAATAATAATATTTCACTACATCACATACAATGGTCTGACTCTGAGATAGGTAGCTGAAGCACCTGTGTTACAGATATCAGAACCAACAGTGGAATTAAAAATATATACGTATAATACTTTTCTTTTTGTAAATACATACTTATAATACATAGAAAACACCCAGACCAATACAAACAGACATGTTCATGCACAATTGCACACATATGTTTGTACTGTGCGGGGATCGAACCCGCAACCCTTGGCCCAGACGCAGCATTCACTACCACTGAACCAAACGGGAAGTTTCTGCCTCGAACTACAAAATTATGGAATGAACAGTCACCAGCGGTATTTCAGAACCGATACGACCTGCAAACCTTCAAAAAGCGAGCGTGTTCCTTCTTAAAAGTTCGGCAGCGCATTTGCGACTCCTCTGGTGTAGCGGGTGTCCATGGGCGGCGGTAATCGCTTACCATCAGGTGATCCGTCTGTTCGTCTGTCCCCTATCTCATATGAGATATAAAACAGTCAATGCTTGAAGACCAGACTATTTAACCAATGTGTCTTGCCCACAATATAAATATAAGTACGTACGTACAGCCACACATTAAAGTATACAAAACTGATAAATTTCTTCAGTCGACTCGCATCTTACTGTCAAATACATTAGGTTGAATATCAATTGAGGAAATTTGACAGGTTGTGGTAACCTAATGCGTGGTATGTACCGGCACGGTTGCTTTGGCGGTTCTTTTCTAGGTATGAAGAACTCCGCTGTAATAGTTTAAGTATGTACAGTGGCCAGCACATCAGGTTACTACAATCTGTCAAATTTCCTCAGTTGATATTGAACCAAACACGTTTGACATAAAAGTGAGGGTCGATTGAAGAAATTTGACAGATTGTAGTAACTTGATGTGCAGGCCACCGTACCTACTGGGCCGTGATCTCGCGAAATTAGGTCGAACAAAAGAGAAAAGTTTAATAATTCTTCGCATAATATTATTATCCATACTATCCATACTAATCCATACTAATACTAATATTATAAATGCGAAAGTAACTCTGTCTGTCTGTCTGTCTGTCTGTCTGTCTGTCTGTTACTCTTTCACGCCAAAACTACTGAACGGATTTGAATGAAATTTGGTATACAGATGGTCTAGACCCTGAGAAAGGACATAGGCTACTTTTTATTGCTAAAAAGGGGTTGTAAGGGGTTAAAAGGGGGGTAAAAAGTTACTTTTCCACGCGGACGAAGTCGCGGGCGGCCGCTAGTTACCTATCTTATACATTAAACCTGACTCCGTAGTAGTAGCTTATAAGGTCAGCGCCCTCTTAAATTATTTTATATCTAACTTTTATGTCATCCTTGTCAGCTTATGGAAATAGTATCACGTGAAGAATTACCCTAATGTTAAATGTCCATCACACATTCTAGACCACTTTTTCTCAAACTTTTTCGTTTATATGCGACCCTTGGAGACGCCCCTCGAGAGCCGCGACTCACAGTTTGAGAACTATGGTTATAGACCACGAGTAGTAGGCACAAATGTTTATGATGAAAATGATTTAGAGGTTTGGAAGTAGATAAGCGTGCCTTACGCTCCACAAGTTCGGGTGATCTTCTTGTGCTTTTTTTGTGATAGGTGGCAGACGCGCAAACGGATCACCAGATGATAAGTGATTGCCATCATGTACGGCGGACACCCGAATCACAAGAACCAGTGTCAACCTCAAAACTCCCTTTGAATTAACCTTACTATTAGGATGGTAATCGGCGCCCGGGGCGGAAAACTATTTTGGCGCCTGGGGCGGGAGGCTATAATTCCACCAAGGTCGGTGACTATATTACGCCCGGGGCGGAAGACTATTTTCCGTCCAGGGTGGATAACTATATTTCCGCCCGGGGCGGATTACGACATATCCGCCCGGGGTGGAAGACTTATTTGTCGCTCGGGGCGGAAGACTATTTTTCCGCCCTCTTTTCTTCTTCAACCAGCAAAGCCTTTCAAAGCAAAAGGGTTAAGATTATGCTAATAAGCAATGTAATTTTTGTTCACAATGCAGTGTTAAGCTGTGGTAAGCAGGCCAGTGGGTGACGAAGCCGTAACACTTGCTCTTGGGGTCACTGCACCTCGCTCGCCGAGGAAATATTTTAATTTAGCCTATACTGTCCCACTGCTGGGCAAAGGCCTCTCCAAAAAATAAATTATAGTAAAATATTTATTTATTACAACAACAATCCGCAGTATTAGGTACAGTAGTTAATGACTAATGTTTAATAACAATTGACACGTTTTACTTCTAAACCTAGGTATAATAATTTAGATATCTGCATTCTACTTGTAGTAGGTATTGCAATTTAAGAATGATTTTGCAATTTATAATGGAAAATGGTACTTGAAGGAACGCGGCATTTTTCAGTCATAACAGGATACAGCACCATCTATTATCATTTTTATGTACGAATTAAAACTTCCAACTAGTAGCGCTACTCCTCACTAGATGTCGTTGTTTGACAATGATAAGCTACTTTTAAAGTTCTCTAATAGATGGCACTGCTAAAAGCAGAGAAATCTTAGAATATAGTTAATCATTAAATTAGATAGATGGCGCTTATAACTTTTAATTTAGTTCCGCTATTACTCACTAGATGGCTTTAATTAACAAAACTGAGGGAATAAGCGTGATTTTGGTTCAATTTATGCCTTTATTTCTTTACATAGTAAATTATTACAATAATTGTAAATTTTAAAACAACATTTACATAAAAAAGTGTTTGTTAATTCGCGCAATATCTAATGTTCTCAGCATTTTTTTTAAATAGTAGAAGGTACATCGGGAATAATAATATTATCTCCCTTTCCCTCAAACTGTGCTTTCGGTACCCTCACTCACTAGGGACGAAAAAAAGCACAAGCGCGGTTTCACACTTGTTTTCGGCCCATTCATGCCGAATCTAGGCTCTCCCACTACTGGATTTCACTTTATGACTTCGATTTCGCAATGCAAGATTTGCACTCAATTAAATGTTGCCAGAATAATCAAAGAGATTTACATCAATCTCATCTTAGCATTTTAATTCCCGGTTACGTCCAAAGCTGTCGCTTCGGAGCCCGGGTACGCTTGGACCATGATTCAGGATCCGGGGAGACTGGTATCCATACTAATATTATAAATGCGAAAGTAACTTTGTCTGTCTGTCTGTCTGTCTGTTACTCTTTCACGCCAAAACTACTCAACGGAATTAAATGAAATTTGGCAAACAGATAATCTAGACCCTGAGAAAGGACATAGGCTACTTTTTATTGCGAAAAGGGGGTTGAAAGGGGGGTAAAAAGTTACTTTTCACGCGGACGAAGTCGCGGGCGGCCGCTAGTCTACAATGAAGCGACGCACGTCTGACCTTCGCCACCCTTTAACAGGGGAACCAGACCAACTGGTTAGGGACACATTTCACAAACTATCCATACTTAGAGTGAAACTCTTTTTTTTTCATTCATACGAGTATCGTAGCCAAGTGCGAGTCGGACTCGCCCATGAAAGGTTCGGTAGCAGCAAATAACATTTATTTTCGTATCTGAATTAATTGAAGGAAACTTCTAGTTTACGATTTATGATGTAAGTACCTACCTATTAAAAAAATATTTCCTGGATTTTGTTCTAACTAATTTTCTTTGGTAACATTAGCCGCAGAACTGACAACCGTTGGAGCCATTAAGTCCTTGAGTGGAGACCGCGACTCGGCAAACGTAGTGTTGGACGCCCGACAAGATGGGATGACGACATTCGAAGGCTGGCTGGAGTGAGCTGGATGAGAGTGGCCGAAAATCGGAAGCGGTGGCGTGCATTGGGGGAGACCTATGTCCAGCAGAGGACGAGCGTGGGTTGCTGATGATGATGATGAATTTTCTTTGGAAGTTATTATTTTTACACTTTGGAAATGACTCCCAGGCAAGCTATTCGGTTGGGAAAGAAATGATTTAGAAACCACAAAATATTTTTAAATACCTATTTGGGGTAGTACAAGCTGATACTGTACTTATACTCTGATTCATAATCATGTAAAGTAAACTGACAGATAAAAATGACAAGTTTCTATGACATTTTGCATTTGTCAAATTGAGTGATAATGTATGGGGATGACACATTGACATCTGTCAGTTTACTTTACATGATTATGAATCAGAGTATTTATGGGGTAGGTACAAGCTAATACTGTATTTAGGTACAGTGGCCAGCACATCAAGTTACTACAATCTGTAAAATTTCCTCAGTTGATATTGAACCAAACACGTTTGACATAAAAGTGAGGTTCGATTGAAGAAATTTGACAGATTGTAGTAACTTGAAGTGCTGGCCACCGTACATACTTTGTAACATCACTTTTCACTGGCAACACCACCAATTAACGCTATTATGACGATGTTCGCAATACGTCGTCGTGTCGTAATTACATTGTTGGCGGAGGGAAAGTTCTGCGAGGTTGGACTGAGGGAGCGGCCTTGGCCTTCATCGCACCTCTTTACGGGGTCATCTTGATCCTCCTTATGTTTCAAACCTTGGTAAGTCATAAGTATTTATTCGATAAGTAACAATATGCATTGTATTGCATATATATGCATATCTGATGATATCTGTGGATTAGTGTACTAAAAAAAATAAAAATAAAAAATAAATAAAAATCAATTTATTGTTCAAAATACACTAATTTTTAACCGAGAAAGCAAACGTCAGCTCCCAACTCGCAAAAAAAAGCGACCCAAAGTGAGCCTTGGTCTCCGTTAATAAGAGCCTCCATCTTGAATAGCTTTTTTTTAAGTGATAGGTAGCAGGCGAGCAGGCGGATCACCTGATGGTAAGCAATTGCCGCACTTGTAACACCAGTGGTGTTACAAGTGCGCTGCCAACCTTTTATCCCCTTCCCCCTATATCTTCTTCTATACTATTTATAAAGAGATAACCTCTATAGACAACGACAAGGCTTATAGGTAAACCGAAAACACGAAACGCTTGCGCGATGTAATTGAGCACAGCGCCATCTATTGGTTCATAATATCTGAATTACGGTCCCGAAGCGAAGTGAGGGCGGGTCACTAGTTACTTATATAGTGCTTTATTCTGACTTCAAACCACGACCCCGCGTATGGAAGGCGTGATCTATTCCACTGATCTACCAACACTCGCTCTTAGTAACTGCATAATATTATTAGTTTTTGCATTCAATAGGCTTAGACGCACCCACTCTCGCCCACGCGTGGAGTTAATATTTTGTAACTAATGAAACTTAAACTTGAAATGTTTGTACCTTTGATTAGGAATATAATTTTTTGCCGAGAAGACAAAACACCAAACTCTGCAGTTACTTGGTATTTTATCTTTGTCCCAAGGCATATTTTTTTTATTAATAACAATTCAAATAAATGGTGTCAAACTAGGGCAACCCCTGTACTAATGAGCACCAGATGACGATAATTACCTGGGAGATCATCTAGAACACCCAGACCCAAGGAAACTTAGAAAATGTAGTTTCCTAAATTGACTTGAGCGGGAATCGAATCCGGGATCTTTTGCGCTTCGGACGCACACTTTATCCACTGATCCATCGAGGCATATAATAAAATATCAAGAAACGAGCCTATACCTTCCTAAAAGGCCGGCAACGCATCCGCACTCCTTCTGGTGTAGCTGATGTCTATGGGCGGCGGTGTTCACTTACCATCAGGTGACCCGCTTGCTCGATTGCCTTCCTATACCATAAAAAACGAGAAAGAAAAAGCATCGTTACTGGGTAAGGACAGTAACTCAACCACAAAAATAATTGCGAAACCAATTCATATTTGCACATCAATAAATGTAAAGGCCCTGTACTTTTACAATCGTTTTTGTATTAATTTTTAGTAAATTTTCGCAACATTACGGCATTGAACAAATTATTTACTTAGTCATCATAAGGGACTATATCGACGATACTAGCGCCGCCAACCTATTTACACTGATTGTGGCAAAAATATGATATTTTTGAAGAAAATAAACATTACAGACTTAGATCCAAGTAAATTGGATTTTCCAAGATGCAATACAATATTTCTAACACGCGACTAGTAACAATAATGTTAATTATTGCTAAAAACAGCCGTTTTTAGCAATAATGAACTTTAATTTTCCTTGTCACGTTTAAAAAATATTGTTTTGCATCTCGAAAAATTCGATTTTACTTGCATATAATAATATGTCTGTAACGTAACGTTTTACTTTTTTTTTAATATTATATTTTCGCCAAAATTTATGTATTCTGTGTCAGTGTATTGGTTGGCGGCGCTAGTTTCGTCAATATAGCACCATAAGACGTGTACAAGGCACCCTCAAGGTCCGTGCAGGGAGACAGTTGAATGAAAATACCAGTTCCGTCTGAATACTCCCGAGTTTATTTTAAAAGTCAATTTATGTATTCTTTGTCAGTGTATTGGTTGGCGGCGCTAGTTTCGTCGATATAGCCCCATAAGGTCTATACTCTTCTATACTATTTATAAAGAAAGAGATAACTTCTATAGACAACGACAAGGCTTATAGGTAAACCGAAAACACGAAACGCTTGCGCGATGTAATTTAGCACAGCGCCATCTATTGGTTCGTTTCTGAATTACGGTCCCGAAGCGAAGTGAGGGCGGGCCACTAGTTTCTTATAATAACAGTGTACATTATTATTATGTTGTATGTATGAAAGCTATAAAGTTGTGGTTTAAAAGGGCAAACGTGAGATCGCACAAGTGTTCAATAATTAATAGATTAATTTGCTGGGTATTTCTTCGAGATTCCACTCCGCTGGTGTGGCAGGTGTCTATGGGTGGCAGCAATCGGTCAACATCAGATGATCCGTCAGCTTGTTTGCCAAAAAAAAAATAACAGTATTACCGTATTTCTTTTTTTTTTGTGAGATGGCTGCTATTGTGCTATCACGAGCACATTTTAACTCTGCCATCGTCGAGTGATTAAAGAGACACGTAACAAAATAAAATTGACCGGTGTGATGAGAATAGCTCTTCTGGATATTATTAATAATTGAGTTTCAACACCATCTAAAACAAAACAAAACAACAAATAAACAAATACATAATCGAACCTCCCTCTTAACATTGTGTCGTCTATATTATAGACGACACAATGTTAAGAGGGAGGTTCGCTTTTGCCGAATTTCCAAAAGTGCTGTGTACAAGCCTATGCAAATAAAAAATATTTGACTTTGACTTTGACATAAATAGTTGGATGGCGAATTTGGTGTGACCCTGCCTCATACGCCAATGGTTGTGGGTTCGATCCCTACCCTGGACAAATACCTATTCTTGATGAACACTTGTGTTTGTTCAGTTTCTGGGTGTTGTAATGTATTAAAGTATTATATTTGAGATTCCTCTGTTGTCTGATACTAATAACACAAGTGCTTAAGCTACTAGTACGGAGTCAGGTCAATGTATGAATTTATTTTTGAGTGTTGTTTAGTTATCTATTGTGGGTAGAAGAAAAGGATGTATATATCTACGGATACACCCTGTAGTTTATGAGTCTGATGTCAATTTCGGGGCAATATTGGGTTTGAGGACCACGAGAGTAGAATGACCCTTTAAGAACCGTTTTTTTTATTATCTTGACCTGTAAGTCCTGTGCCATTAAGATCGATAGATGAAGTCATTCTTTTAAGTAACATTTAAAGATACAACGCAACAAAGATCTTTTACAGTCATTAATTTTGTACCTTACATTCTCCAATATTTGGGGTGGTGTCTGGAGACCTATAGGTACAGTCAGCCACACATCAGGTTACCACAAACTGTCAAATTTCCTCAATTGATTTTCAACCTAATGTGTAGGTATGACAGTAAGGTGAGAGTAGATTGAAGAATTTTGACAGTTTTGTATACTTTGATGTGTAGCTGTACGTACCTACCTTGTAAAGATACAGCGCAACTTTTTATCTGTGAAAGAGCCACGCTTCATGAATGGGCCAGCTCGACCGGAGTGATACCACGGCCTGACTGAAGACCGTGGCGTGAGGCACCTGCGCTGTGTTTCGTAGAGTGAGTGAGGGTACGGAGGCCCATTGAGGGGAAGAGGGTTAAAGGTTGGCAGTGCACTTGTGACTCTACTGATGTTGCAGGTGTATATGGGCGGCGGCAATTGCTTACCATCAAGTGATCCGTCTGCTCGTCTGTCACCTAACACATTAAAAAAAAATCGGTAATAATACATATGTTTTTAGATTCCGTACTTTACTTTTTAACCGACTTCAAAAAGTAGGAGGTTCTCAATTCGACCCGTATGTTTTTTTTTGTATATATGTTACTCGATTTCTCAGCCAATCATGAATGGATTTGATGATTCTTTTTTTTTTGGTAGGCCATCATTCAGCGGTGGTCCCATATAAATTGTATCAAAATTGGCTAATCTTATAAGCGTTTTGGATGGTGACATCTGTTAGTTTGTAAGAAAAATTGTACATAAAATTGATTCAGTGTTTTTTGAAAAAAAACAACAAAAACCAAAAAAATACAGAGATTTTACAATACTTTTTAGTTCAATTGTATATTTTGTGGCTGTAGTCCTGAAGTCGGTTCAGTTATCTGGGGTCGGCGCAGTATGTTTTCTTCTTCCATTCGTCCCTGTCATTCGTCATCGTATCATCCACCTCCTTTTCAGTCATGTCATTCTTCACACAATCCATCCATCTGCTTTTCGGCCGTCCCTTGAAGTCGGTTATAATTATTTATTCAAAAAAATTTATTACGTAAGTGTAGGTACTTTTTCCGGACAAAATCGACGTCCAATGGCGTCCATTAGGTAAGTAGGTGCCACTAAGTATGAATAACCCAGTAATTACACTATTTAATAAAATTCTGATTGTAAAATACTTAACGGGTGATACATTCATGCAATAATTTGAATTGTGGAAACTTTCACATTATCATTAACGAGAATTTAATGATTTAGCTGGAATATTTGTGCAAATATTTCGTAAAGGTTTTGGGTACCTATCCATTTAATTTGATGACCTCGATGGCGCAGTGGCTAAGGTGTTCGCCCGAAGCGCGAAAGGTCCCGAGTTTATTTGTGATAGGTGGCAGACGAGCAGACGGAGCACCTGATGGTAAGCGATTGCTGCCGCCAATAGACACCCACAACAGTAAAGTCACAATAGTGCGTTGCCAACCTTTTCCATCCCGATTGGGCCTCATCTACCCTCACTCACAAGACGTAACCAGGTCTTTTGTACCTAAGTGGTTTAAAGATACGGAACCTTTCGTGCGTGAGTATTATACGACCAGGGTATTATTATACGAGTAGGACATTCATATAAAAAAAATCATATTTATATTTCGAGAAAAATATTTACGGAAAAATAATATTAGGTATTTACAGAAGAATTACGATATTCTAGTATATGACTTAACCTTAACATAAACAATACTTAATAATAATTCATTTCATTCATCAGGCAACGAGACACATTCATTGGCATTGGTGTAATAAATACCTTACAGTCTTACATACATTTATACAATGCATTTATACAATTTTTATTTTATTATACAATACGTAGCTATTTCCACAGATATGATCTATCCTACCTATAACTACAATTAATTAATAAGTGCATACCCAACCAACCAATTACGCATTCAACTTAAAACTGTAGTCATTATAACTATGAACTTGATCGGAATAACCCACAGGTAGTAGCGGGTTGATCGCTTGATCATCGCTCGATCCATAGCAATCTATACCTGCGCGTCCGCAGATAAACACGCGACGCGCGCCGCGGTTAAAAATTACAAAAAAAATTGTGCAGTTTTTTTTTATTGTATTATTTTTGTGTTGTGAATTTTTTTGGTGGAATTTGCGTTTGGAAGGTGAGTTTTTGGTTTTTTTTTTTGCAAAAAAATAGGGTATGTAGTTTAAAAGCGAATTTTTTTTTAAGTTGAATTCTGCGTTTTTTATTTAAATAAATAAATGAAAATTGGTTTATTGCTGTCATATATTTAACCTAGTCAGTCCCTACGGGGTGTCATGTGTAACAAAGTACTGGACTATATTAATTTTATGACCTAATGTAGTGTACCATGTGGTTTGCAAAATAAATTAAATAAGTATGCTAGCGATTGGAGAATTTTAATTTGGAGTATTTGCTTTTTTAATCAAGTCTCTTCGTTTCGAGACTTGATTTTGCAAAAACAAAATCTTTTTTTTGACAAAATATTTGGCGCCGATCGCAAACCAAAACAAATAATTTATTTGCCTAATATAGGTAGGTAGGAGATCTTAAAAAATTAAATGTGCTGCCTTAGTGTGCTGCACTATATATCGGTCTATCAAGGGCATGCAAATTTTTATAATACCTAGTGTTTGTCAAATAGGTACTAATAATTTGAATCAATAACCTGAGTTACGTCTTTTCGCGAAAACTGTTTTAAAAAGTGTTATTTGAAAAGAATTGTAGAAAATATCATTTGTAACTTTTTAGTTCGTAAAATTTTGAAGGCGGTCTATTTTTTTTTGTCATAATAGATACCTACAATAAAGTTATGCGTCTTTTTTTTATTTGTCGTAATAATCCGGCGAATCCTTGAAAAACCAAACTCAGACAGAATGTAATAAATCTGGAATCGTATAGTTTAATATTATATGGAATTAAAAACGTGTGTTTAATTATATTCAGCCTCAAAGTGTATGCATGTTTTAGTGTTACTATTTAGTACATATAAAATTTTCTAATCTAAGAAGTGAGACTTTTGTGATTGTAATATGTTATGTGTACCGAATAAATAAATAAATAAATTATTTCAGTCATCATAAAGTACTTTGGTACCTATAAGCTTTGATAAAAAAATACATTAATCAACAATAGTCCGTGCGGGTAGATCTTCTGCAGACAAAAGGTAGATTATCTTGTACTTGTAGGTAACTACTACGTTTAAGAGTGTTAAGCTGTCAGCCCCACTAGTTACATTGCATTGTCTTCATCTAGATTGATGTTATTGAGTCATTTATAAAAAGAACCTCTTTTTATCAACTTATTTTTATCTCTCATCAAAACGACAGGAATAATATTTTTATTTGAGTGAAAAATAATATTAATATGGGTTAGGGAAAAACTCGCCCGAGTATTTCTAGTTTTTTGGTCGATCACTGTTCTAACCTAACCTCACCAATATTTTTGTGATGATAACTTAGGTACTGACTCAACTCTATTAAACGAAAAATATTCGTGAAGTTGGGTTAGAACAGTGCATGACGTGCCTTGTGGCTAGAAGCGTTAAGGATACTGCCAAGGTATTCCCGACCTGTCGTAAGAGGCGACTAAACGGGCTTCGGAGTACGTGAGTATGCCACTACTGGGGAGTGGCTTGCTCAGTATCACGACTCCGCGAGGGAAAATATCCTACTGGGTGTCCTGGTAGGTCGCGCATTTGGTAAGGGCTGCATCGCGCCAAACAATTTGGCTCAAAGTGGCGAGCGCGATTTGCGGTACGGTCCAGTCCCGGCTGTGTGGTATCCGACCGCGATTGCGCTGAGATGGACACCCCAGGGGTTTTGGTTAGGGTTAGAGTCAAACACACCACCTTGTTCCCCACATGTGGCAAGGTGAAGGCCATGATGGTTTGCCCTGGGAAAAAATAAAGAACAGAGACGAGCAAAAAAAACTTGAAATTATTTGGCGAGTTTTCCCATAACCTGATAGAAAACGTGGTAATTTACAGGGATGTAAATATTCACAGATACACCCTGTGTTATAGTGCCGTAAACGAATCGGTTGCAACTATCATACCATCAGGATTTTAATTGCAAAAAATATTCTCCTTGACCCACCCAAGTTCGAAAAATGGCGAAAAGGTCAACATTACTCAACTTGCAACCAGTTATTGTAACAATGAGATGCACATACTGCATGAACTTGTATTGGAACATACATAATGTAGTAGGTAGGCATAAACACACAACCTACTGACAGATGTTAATTTTATTTGTACATAACTAGTGGCCCGCCCTCACTTCGCTTCGGGACCGTAATATAGATGGCGCTGTATTCAATTACATCGCGCAAGCGTTTCGTGTTTTCGGTTTACTTATAAGGGACCATTCAAGTATTACGTAAGCTTTAACCCCCCTCCCCCCCTTGTCAGCAAAAATATACTTTTCCTTCATGAATTTATCAAAAGTAAGCAGTGCCCAGACCCCCCCCCCCCCATCGATGCTTACGTAATACTTGAATGGTCCCTAAGCCTTGTCGTTGTCTATAGAAATTATCTCTTTATAAATAGTATAGAAAAGTCGGTCACTTGACTTGGTCATTTTTATGGGAAGTTAAAAACTTTCGACGAATTTTCAAAAGTCGTAGAACATTAATGTTGTTCAAAATGGTTAGTAGAAGATGTGGATGTATATTATGTCCACTGATACACCTCCAGCAAAAAATATTAGTCCAAAATTCATAGGACGACAAAATCCGTAGGTCAACAAAAGCTAATTATACCGGCGTTTTATTGAGTGACCGTGACTTTGACTGACTTCGACACTTTGACTACCCACATTATGTAAATTATATCACTTGACATTGGCAAAGTAGGTATAAGCATAGGTAAGAAAAAAAAGCACTTAGGACAAGCAGTGCCCGTCCTGGGGTCTAATGAAGACAATTAGGTACAGTCAGCCACACATCAGGTTACCACAATCTGTCAAATTTCCTCAATTGATATTCAACCTAATGTGTATGACAGAAAGATGACAGTCGATTGAAGAAATTTGACAGTTTGTTTACCGTGATGTGTGGCTGTACGTACCAAAAATAGTCTAAATGGCAGACTAACTTATTGTTAGTGTAGGTAAAAAGTTTATTAATTTTTTTACGTAAAATCACAAGCAATTTGCCCAAAAACTTACTTCGCACAACATCTCATAACTTCTCATACATTGACCTGACTCCGTACTAAGTTTAGCTTTACTCACTTGTGTTACGGATATGACAACAGAAAAAACACAAATATAATACTTAAATACATATTAACAGACCAGACATTGAACAAACGCAAGTGTTCTTCAAAATAATGTTTGTCCAGGGTGGGGATCGAACCCACGACCTTTGGCGTACGAGGCAGGGTCACTACCAAATGCGCCATCGGGCCAGTCAACTGCAACACACTCACACATTGACAATCAAGTACACGAGCACTCGGTTGCTTACAATCGAGTACATGTGCACTCGGGATCTTTGATTTCGACCACGTCTAGACTATCGGTTGAAGTTCTTATCGCCGTGGTACTAAATGGTCAATAAAATTGTATGACTAATGCCGGTGTTTCTCAAACTTTGTTCTGACGTATTCAGTAATTTACACTACCAGCAGATCAAGCAGATCTACGTTCAGGGATGCCATGACTGTTGGATGGGCATCGAAAATGACTGGGGGGCATTGTACACATTTTTCTTCACTATTTGTAATTTTTTGGATTCATTCCTCGCTTAAAACAATGTGTTAGGTCTTGTGTAAATATTTTTATGGTGTTTGGTGTTTGGTGTAAAACTTTATTGAAAACATAAGAGCTACAAAAGGTGTAAAATAATCTAATTAATATAATGGAATCATTTGCAGTTTGCTGCCTGAACTAGGAATATCCTGTATCTCAGGCAAAAACAATAAAGACGTGTATATGTGTGACGTGTATAGGTGTGGCAGACGAGCCGAGATGGGTGTTTGTAGTTCCTTCGTTGTTTCTGGTTTCCATAGCACAAAGGAAAACCTTAGTTTGGGACCAGTACAATGTATGTGATGTTGTCTCAATTTATTTATTTATTTATTTACTTACTTACTTTGGGAAGCACTGATTCACATATCAAAGCGCGTCAGACATTTGCAAGGATAAGTACTGCGGTATTATACTAACTGCGTAATCATACTGCGGACAGTTAACTAATTACCAAGTATTAGCCGACTTCATTATAAGAACAATGGGCTCTTCCGGCTGAGAGATAGACTGCTCCTTAGTACCACACTTATCGTAGTTCAGGATCAAGGACTAGAAATCTAATAATAATAAATGTAAAAAAGTAAGGTATCCTGCGTGAAGCAGTCCCAGTACTGTGTTTCGTCGAATGAGTGAAGGTACCAGAGGCCCACCTGGGGGGAAGGGGATACAAGGTTGGCGGCGCACTTGTAACTCCACTGGTGTTGCAGGTGTCCATGGGCGGCGGCAATTGCTTACCATCAGGTGATCCGCCTGCTCGTCTGCCACCAACCTATCACATAAAAAAAAAAACAATGCCACCGTTGACACGAGCTCTTTGAACTGGCGCGTAGCGTAGATAGTAATAAAGGTTTATAGCTGGACATCAGAGAACAAATCGTAATACCGCTAGGAAACGCAGAGCGTGTGTACTGTCCCACTGCAGAGCAAAGGCCTAACATAGAACACATCACAGAATCATACAACTTGATCGCTACTACTTATGATGGGATTAGGCTTAATCACCACGCTTGCCTAATGCGGTGCGGTGATCACAAACCCGAGCCATGTTCGGGAATTTAGAAACATATTGTAGTGCCCTTGCAGGGTCTTATAGTGGTTGCTATTATGTTAAGATTCTACCACTATGGATATAATAAATATGATTCTATACACCCGTGGTCGTCAAACTGCGGCTTACGGGCCACATGCGGCCCGCAGACGTTATTTGTGCGGCCCGCGATATAGTAGATTTATTTAATTACTAGTCAACTACATATTCGTACTTATCAGAAATCAGTTTAGTGGTTTTTGAGTAGAGAAGTAACAGATATACATTTTCGCATTTGTATGAATAGTGTGGACTGCTATGGATAAACCTACCTATGCAAAAGCTCTTGAAACGCATATACTGCGGCCCGGGCCCTGATGTTCATATTGATATGTGGCCCTTGAAGAGTAAAGTGTGACGACCGCTGCTATACACTATGGATGCAATAAAGATATTGAGTATTGAGTACCTACATCCTTTTGCTCGACCCGGGATTATGGGGAAACTGATATTTGGATACGGCGACCATTCTTAAAGATCAGGATATATTTAGTGCTCAAGTGTGTGCACAAACACAGGCGCACTCTCTATTCCCTTACCCTCTTAATTTGATGGGACACCAGTCTGACACGACCGAAGAGAGATTGGGCGCAGGACGCTTCTAGATTAAAACAAAGTTACTAGGAAATAGAAAGCTTTTTATCTCGAGTATGATAGATAAAACATAATTTTATGTACAAACACACGTTCACACATATATACACAAACTGACACACGCATACACACACAAACACACACACACACACACACACTTATACACACTTACACCACACACACACACACACACACCACACACTCACCATTACACACACACACACACGCATACACACCCTTACACACATACACATACACACGCACTCTTACAAACACACACACACACACACACTTACACACACACATACACTTACACACACACTCTTACACACACACACTCTTACACACACACCCTTACACATACACTCACACACACACACACACACACTCTTACACACACACACACACAATCACATACACCCACGGACACACACACCAATTCTTTAAACAGTTAAGACAATGCAAAACAATATTAAACATTTACTTTATGTTACCGCAAGGTATTACGCCATAGCTATTTATTATCGTATTATGTTATTATGCGGTTTCCCCAAAGCTGTTGACCAGACCACAGACAAGAGGACCTACAATAAAAAATCACGACAGAATCGTTATCTCCGTCCCTTTCACAGGCGTTTTTTTGTATCATCATCAGCAACCCACGCTCGTCCACTGCTGGACATAGGTCTCCCCCAATGCACGCCACCGCTCCCGATTTTCGGCCACTCTCATCCAGCTCACTCCAGCCAGCCTTCGAATGTCGTCATTCCATCTTGTAGCAGGGCGTCCAACACTACGTTTACCGAGTCGCGGTCTCCACTCAAGGACTTCATGGCTCCAACGGTTGTCAGTTCTGCGGCTAATGTGACCAGCCCACTGCCACTTCAGTTTGCTAATTCGGTGGGCTATGTCGGTGACTCTGGTTTGTTTATATGCGACGCGTAGGCATATTATCTTTCGTTTAGAGACGGCTTCGATGTAGGCCTCAGAGTCGATGATTCATGGATAAATGATTTTATTCATGTAATTTTCCTGGCCATATTTAAGATGTAGATTATAAAACCTCATCTTTCATCTTATCGTATAATTCCCAGGTGCGTCCAAAGCACATTATCAGCGGTAGCTTACATAATATTTGACATTCATAAATGTTCTATAAGGACTTAAATTTAATTTGGGTGTCTTTAAGTCGAGAGTGAATAGGCTTCTTCTGGGAAAGCACGCTACATCTTAGACCTTATTGTCACTCTCCATCAGGTGAGATGAGGTCAAGTGCAAACCCATCTTATATAAAAAAAAATATATATATTTCTATTTCTATTACTTAAAAATCTGAGTTTGATGATTCGAATGCACTCTTGCGCATTTTTTTTGTGTCGAGTGAGTTGTCACGTTGTCAACTTCCTGTGGACTAAGGACATAATAGAGTGCTATAAGTGCATTGAGGCTATTGCAAAGTGACATTGGTGGAAGCGTTGTACTGCAAATTATATACAGGATGTTTCATAAAGATCGAACGGAGATCCATTGGATAGAACACCCTTTAAGACACCCGAAACCCCATGTTCAACTCTATGATCTCCCTTTAAGGCACACAATATAACACCCCATATTCACCCCTTAAGGCACCCGAACCCCCCATGTTCACCCCGTAAGACCCCCAAAACACCCCATGATCACCAGGGGGTGAATTTGAACATAGGGGTGTTTTGTGTAGGGGCTCAAAACACCCCTATGTTCAATATTTTTCCGAGTTTAGAAAAAAATCTCTAGAAGATTAAAAAATTACTTTATCCTATCGCTATTAGCGATAAGACCGCCTTCATTGTACTAACATATAGCCAATGTAAGGTTTGTTAACTTCTTGCAATAAAGAGTATCCTATCTATGCAATGTAATTTTCCCTTATATCCAACACAATCTTCTATCTTCTATACTATTTATAAAGAGGTAGATTCTATAAACAACGACAAGGCTTATGTAAACCGAAAAAGCAAAACACATGTGCGATGTAATCGACATCTAGCGCCATCTATTGGTTGCATGGGAAACTTATGTCCCGAAACAAAGTGAGGGCGGGTCACTATTTTATATAATGCTTTTTTAAAAATTTAAACTACCTGGAATGGAACTCTGCATTATAAATGAGATTGGGGTCAAATGATTGTACTTTAACACGTAACGTGATAAAATGATTCATCTAGTTCTAGACTATGAGAAATAGTTATTAAATCATAATGAGAAATACCACATCGGATGTGTATCGTTCACACGTTATAGTTGCTGTGAGAATTCTTAGTTTTTAAACTGAATCTAGATAATTAGTAACCTAACTGTAAGAAGATCAACAAGACTGACTTCGTTGGCCTATACTCCAAACTGGAATTCAAGAACAAAAAATCTACGACAGATACGTCAATGTCAAATCTGTTAATGTCACTTATGTCATTTTCAAGTGACGTTTTCCGGTTTCACCAACCTTTTTGGCATTATTTTTCTTATTTTGCAGACTAAACTGTCAAGTTTCTATACATTGTTAAATTGTTGTAGGTAGATACCAAATGTTATTAACACCTGAAGTGTTACAAGCGCAATACCATCTTTGAAAACTAAAATTACGGATAGTTAAGTTTTTATTAAAGTGTGTTGTATTTAAATGAAAAAAAGTTAATAAAATTATTTTATTAAATTATAGAATCACAAATACCAGTAAATAAATTACATCAGCGAGTGTTTTTTGAAAAAAGAGGTATACTATGGTACGATCATTTTATTGCAGTAGCAACATTGTAGTAGATTTTTTGGTCTTGAATTCCAGTTTTGGGTAATAGTGATTTAAGTAGTGGTCTGTGATCTCGGGGTCCCGGGTCGAGCAAAAGTATGTTTCGAATTTTTCGAACATAGCTCGGGTTTGTGATCACCGCACCGCATTAGGCAAGCGCGGTGATTAAGCCAAATCCCAACATAGTAGCGATGACTTGATTTCTATGATGGAGGCCTTTGCCCTGCAGTGGGACAGTATATAGGCTGATATTTGAAATAACACAAAAAAGTCACAACTCACTCGACACAAATAAAGACGAAAGTAAGTTCTTGTCATAATAATAGTCCTAAACTTGGCCTCGATGTGCAATGCCGTACTTACACTAATTATTGATAATTAGCTTGTGTAACAGTTACAATTGGTTACAACAAAATAATGGCTGCTTGAGTGAGCCCCCACCAGGTGGACCGACGATCTAGTGAAGGTCGCGGGAGTCCCTTGGATGTGGGTTTGCACAGGACTGCGAGGTAAAAATCCTACTGGGTGTCCTGGTAGGTCGTGCATTTAAGAAGGGCTGCATTGCGCCAAACAATTTGGCTCAAAATGGCGAGCGCGATTAGCGGTACGGTTCCAGTCCCGGCTGTGGGGTATCCGACCGCAATTGCGCTGAGATGGACACCCCAGGGTTATGGTTAGAGTCCCACACACCATCTTGTCCCCTACAGGCAAACTGAAGGCCATAATGGTCCAGCTGTGGACGTCTATGGCTGAAATGATGGTGATAATAAGGGGGTACCAAAGGCCCAATTGGCAGGAAAGGGAGCTAATAACGAATTTGTGAGTCCAGTTGTTGCAGGTGTCTAGGGCGGGAGACAATCGCGTATATACCATCAGGTGATCCGTCTGCTCCGTCATCACCTATCATATAAAATACTTGCATTAATATGTAGGGTGTATATGTGAACATTAACATCAGCTCTTTACCATTTAGTGATTATTTAGTGTAAGAATATACTTTCAAGTAAATTAAATTTAATTGACATTTTATAAATTACTAGTGGCCCGCCCTCACTTCGCTTCGGGAACGTAATTCAGAAATGAACCAATAGATGGCGCTGTGTCCAATTACATCGCGCAAGCGTTTCGTGTTTTCGGTTTACCTATAAGCCTTGTCGTTGTCTATAGAATTTATCTCTTTATAAATAGTATAGAAGATATATGTATATAGAAGAAGTTAGAAGATATAGATATAGATATCTGCCCGTCTATTCCAAAGTGCAATTTCTTCTAGGCGCTTAGTATGTTCTCTTGGTTATCTAATTTTAACCTGTAGCCATATGTATTGCAATTTAAATCTACAACACCATGCCGTGACCAAACTAAGGTTTTTGCCTATACTATTTTTTACTTCCGCCCACAGAACAACATATCGATACCTTAAATCTCAAAGGGCGTAATCACCAAATCATCATTTTTCAGGAGAGCCGAAACAAAAAAAAAATCTAAGAATTAAATTCATAACTTTTAAAGTAATAATGCCATATAAATGAAATTTGGATGTAATTATCGAGTATCGAGAGCTTTATAACACAGTTATATGGTATTCAAAATACAACCAATGTTTGCCAAACTGATTTGTGATTACGCCAAAAAAATATTGACAACTTGGCCTTTACTACCTAAAAAAAAGGCTGTTTTGCAATAAGTTATGGTATAATGGCGTTTACGACTTGAAAAAAAGGCTATTCTGCTCTATGCTATGGTGTAACAGCCTAGTTAACTTATAGAAAATGCATTTTAAAAAGCTATTTTCGGTTTTTTATTAGTAAAAACACTATGAGGAAGATACAAATTAAGAGACAAATACGGGTAGTTTCATTATTACAAAATTTATGGCAAGTACAGAAATGAAAACGATTTTATTATTTCAATTAAACACAAACGCAATCATTTTAGTTTGAAATTCAAACGAAAGTTATTGATTTCTATAATTTTGTTTTGTTTTTAAATTAGTATAAACAATATCTGCATCGACAGGACTTTTACTTAGAGCTTAAATTTTAATAAGTCTTCTACGAGTACAGCAGCCTTTATCGCTTTCCATCCAGAACGGAATCAGAATCACACAACCCGTAAATTCCGTCTGCACCCAGCTTGCTCGGTATTCCAAGCAGAATTATTTGCCATCGAACAAGCATGCAAATAGGCGTTAAACGATAGATGCCAAGCTGTGACTCTTTTGTGCGATAGCATGTCCGCCTTATATGCTATCAAGGACAGGAGCAATACCAACCCAATGGCGTGCTCCATCCAAAAATACGTTCATGCTATTAAATGCAAGCAAAAATCCATCCAATTCTGCTGGGTCAAGGCTCATATCGGTATAGATGGGAACGAGGCAGCGGACGCAGCAGGAAAAGCGGCGGCCGAAGCTAGGACCGCATACTCCTATGCCAATACCTCCTAACAGTTATTTATTTTGTTTAAATTCTTAAAGTAACTCGAGTCGTAAACGCCACTGTTACACATTATCTGTCCTATACGCCTCATTCGATAGTCAGTATTTTTCACATCATTATAATTTTAACTGGTGTATCGACCGAAACCTTAATAATGAATTTTTAAAGGTATTTACGACTAAAAAAACTTGTTTATCGACGGTAAACACGTGGGCTGTAATCACCACTTTTTTGCGAATTTTAAAACTTTGATAATACAGATCGATAGAGAAAAAAAAATGGAGTAAGATAGCATTCAAAAGTCATTTTGGCCAAAATGGTGATTACGCCCTTTGAGATTTAAGGTATCGATATTATTTTGGCATCATCACCAAGAATGTTAATTTCACACACAAAAAGGTTAAACCATGATTTCCTTATGATTTTATTGCCAGGTACAATCAACAATAACACCTATTATTTAACTACAAGACCGCCCAAGTTGTATTTACTCACCATACCATTAAGTTTTGTATGTAGCTTAGTATTTTAGATTTTCGCGTTGCATTTTTTGGCAAGGGTGGTTATCAAGCCTATTCCCATCATAGTAGCGATGACTTGATTTCTATGATGGAGGCCTTTGCCCTACTGTGGGACAGTAAGTATACAGGGTGTATCTGTGAACATTTACATCCCTTTAACCACGAGTTCTACCAACCATTCTGAACAACATTTGTTCTATGACTTTAGAAAATTCGCATAAAAAAAATCATCTTTCCATACAAAATCGGTCACGTGACTTGGTCATTTTGTATGGGGAGTCAAAAATTTTTCGAAGAATTTAGAAAAGTTGTTGAACAAATGTTGTTCAAAATGGTTGATAGAACACGTGGTTAAAGGGATGTAAATGTTTACAGATACACCCTGTATAGGGCTGATAATTTATTATTACAACTTAATACCAACAGGGTGAACATTTACATCCCTTTAACCACGTCTTTTGAACCAAATTTGTTTTATAACTTTTAGAAATTCGCAAAAAAAAAAACAACTTTTCATACAAAGTCGGTCACGTGACTTGTTTTTTCGTTTGAAGAATCGAACAAAAAATCGACGAATTTTAAAAAATCGTTAAACAAACGATTATAGGTATTCATCACACGATTTGTCCAGGGTGGGGATCGAATCCACGACCTTTAGCGTATGAGGCCGGGTCACTACCAAATGAGCCATCCGGCCAGTCAATGCAATCGTATACCATCAGGTGATCCGTCTGCTCGTCTGCCATCAATCACATTGAAAAAGCTTTTGTAAAAGTAACAAATAAAAGTGCCAAATATCAATTTTAAATCTAGATTAACTTTAGACAGAGGCTTGCTTTGTTAAAATCCATACTATTTACAAAGAGATAACTTCTACAGACAACGATAAGGCTTATAGGTAAACCGAAAACACGAAACGCTTGCGCGATGTAATTGAGCACAGAGCCATCTATACGTTCATTTCTGAATTACGGTCCCGAAGCGAAGTGATGAGGGCGGGCCACTAGTTGAAATGATAAATCTTAAATTGCTTTTTTCTATGCTAGAAATTTCTACATTACAGTATTGTGCTCTAGATTACATTCACAGCAAAAAGATACAAATCATCACGACAACTTTATGTAATACGAAATCGATTTTCTAGATTCGATTTCATATTGTCAGTGGGTAGATACACACAAAAGTAATTTAATAGATACTTAGATTTTTTCAATTTCGTAATAGTAGTTACAGATATTGTCAAGTATATCTTTAACAACTCTATTAAGGGGCTATACGAATGAAACTAGCGCCACCAACCTTTTTACACTGATTGTGGCGAAAATACGATATTTTTTAAGAAAGCAAGTCATTACAGACTTAGAAAAAAGTAAATTGAATTTTTCAAGATGCAATAAGTACAATATAAATAAAACACGCGACAAGTAACAATAATGTCAATTATTGCTAAACGTGGCCGTTTTAGCAATAATTAACTTTATTGTTACTTGTCGCGTGTTAGAAATAGTATTATATCTTGAAAAATCTAATTTACTTGGATCTAAGTCTGTAATGTTTTATTTTCTTCAAAAATATCATATTTTCGCCACAATCAGTGTAAATAGGTTGGCGGCGCTTAGTTTCATTCGTATAGCCCCTTAAAACTCAAACGAAAATAAAGCATTGAGTAAATAGAAAAAGTGACATAAATCGACCCATGTTTCTAGAAGAAAGCTGTTCACTTACAGTTTCTAAGTCTACCTCAAAAATTTGGATGGTGATTAAAAATTCACCTTGTATATTTTTATAAATTGTAGCCTATGTGTTATTATGATGTATAAGGTATATTATTGTAAAGTTTCATCAAAATCCATTCGGTAGTTTTTGCGTGAAAGAGGAGCAAAAATCTATCCATATAGTCCGCGGCATCTAACAATAGCGATGACCGTTAGTTTGCGCACTTGTAAAAAATAAGACTTTCTACTAAAATAGGTTTCTGCGCACTCAAGGTCAACGCTATTGTTTCATGCCGCAGATTATACCAATGGTAAACATGTTGACATTCATAAGTTTTCTGTATGGACCTAAAAAATTTAATGATGGTAAGCGATTGCCGCCGCCCATAGACACCTGCAATACTAGGAAAGTCACAAATGCGCTGCCAACCTTTATCCCCCTTTCCCCCTTGAGCCTCCGGTACCCTCACTCACTCGACAAAACCCAGCGCAGGCGCTGCTTCACTGTGAGGTCGTGTTATCACTCCGGTCGAAACAGCCCATTCATGCCGAAGCGTGGCTCTCCCACGTACGTTCGGTATGACGTTTTTGTTTCCTCTTTGATGTTATTCTAAATGGATTTCAATGTATTTACCTCTAATTTAAAGTTAAAATTTTCCTCTCTGACTACAAAACATCGTGGGATGAGCTACTGAGTTAACATGCGCCATATTAGTACACAAAGGTTATGCCGCTAGCAAATTAGTAGAATAACCAAATGGTCATGTTAATTTCCTATTAGCCTACGTAACACAGTATAAATAGGTATAGAAGGAATAAATAAATTAATAAATTTAGATTATCGCCAAAATCGTCTTATGATGCGGGAGAGCCATGCTTCGGCATGAATGGGCCGGCTCGACCGGAGTGATACCACTGCCTCACAGAAAACCGGCGTGGAGCAGCCCCTGTGCTGTGTTTCGCCGAGTGAGTGAGGGTACCGGAGGCCCTTCGGGGGGGGAAGGGGATGAAAGGTTAGCAGCGCACTTGTTGCATGTGTTCATGGGCGGCGGCAATTGCTTACCATCAGGTGATCCGCCTGCTCGTCTGCTACCTATTACATAAAAAAAACGCTTACCATAATGTGAGCCGTCTGCTTGTCTGCTACCTATCACACAAAAAAACAGAAAAAGTATGTTTTGTTATAATTTGGAAAGAGTCCAAATTCCAAAGTGGAAAAATCCATGGCCTCTGTAAATACTAGACTACTGGCCCGTGTTAAAAAAATTATGGGTCATTTGAACCACCAGATGACCTATGTAGAACGATATAAGAGCATAAAATAATAAGATTCAGCACTATGCCGTCACTTGTAAGCTGTCCAACTGAGTGCAGGTGAGAATTCAAAAGTACAGGTAGAGTGGGTATATTTTGGTCATATATTTTTGTACGGCATTCTTACTTATCGATAGATCCATGAAAAATAATAAGACAACGCGTAGTGCCGTACAAAAATGGTGGTCCAAAAAGTCGGATTTTTCTTTTGATTTTCCGACAATTTCCACGGTGAATTTGATCATTTGATTTTGTACGGCATCAGCTTCATGCTATTTCAGTACTGCTTCTAATACATTATTCCGCAACGCCGTACAAAAATCATGCGACAAGGGGAAAATACCAAGGGTTGCAACCCCCTCTCTTTCTGTGGTCCACGGGGTGATTTGACACAACATCAAATTAATTTATTTCGAAAGTATTTTATGCATAGATAATATTTTTTCATATGCCGTACATTTTCGTTGGTTCAAAGGGGAAAACCATATTTTGTATTATCATCATTATTAAAATATCAATTTTTCTTAAAAATAATTGTTTTATTTCTTCACATCATTACAATGAAACAAATCAATTATATATATGTATCAATAATGTTCGAAGTATATAGTAAACCAAAAAGTATACAAAACTGTTGATACTGTGGTTGACAGTTAAAATTTTTATATATATATATACACACCGTTTCACTTAATAGAGATTTAATCATATTATCAATTGTTCTCTTCAAAAATATATTAATGCCGTACTGTATCAGATGGCCATAAAGTACCCTTTAGATAGTAGCGTCATTTTCATCAGCCTAAAAGATATGGTCTGCATTAAAATGTACGGCATCATTTTTTCCTAATTTATTTATGTTAATACTATTTAAAACATGAGATACAATGTAGAAAACTGCTATATTTCATTAATGTATGATATTTAAATTTCTTCAATAATTTGAAAAATTACAGTTTTTGTGTTTCTCTATAATTTTTTTCAGAACAGTTTTCTTTTGAACGGCAATACTATATAACAATTGTATTTTACATTATCATGTTAAAAAAAAAGTTCCCGTACAGGATCAAATGATTTTACACCTTTGTAAATCAAGAATACGATGAAATTAAGATAATTATTGATATACATTCAAATGAACAATCACTTGTTGACGGCATTATTTTTAATAGTACTTTTAAGTGTCAGATAATGTTTTGGAACCAAAGCCGTACTTTTTCAAATCACCCTTTGTACCACGGAAAGAGAGGGGGTTGCAACCCTCGGTTTTTTCCCCTTGTCGCATGATTTTTGTACGGCGTTGCGGATAATGTATTAGAAGCAGTACTGAAATAGCATGAAGCTGATGCCGTACAAAATCAAATGATCAAATTCACCGTGGAAATTGTCGGAAAATCAAAAGAAAAAATCCGACTTTTGGACCACCATTTTTGTACGGCACTACGCGTTGTCTTATTATTTTTCATGGATCTATCGATAAGTAAGAATGCCGTACAAAAATATATGACCAAAATATACCCACTCTACCTGTACTTTTGAATTCTCACCTGCACTCAGTTGGACAGCTTACAAGTGACGGCATAGTGCTGAATCTTATTATTTTATGCTCTTATATCGTTCTACATAGGTCATCTGGTGGTTCAAATGACCCATAGTTTTTTTAACACGGGCCAGTAGTCTATACGTGCTTGGATACAAACCTACGACCTCCCATTTCGATGGCGTACGTTTTTAACCTCTAACCTACATCGCTTTTGTTAACACTCAGTTAAGGGGCTATACGAATGAAACTAGCGCCGCCAACCTATTTACACTGATTGTGGCGAAAACACGATATTTTTTAAGAAAGCAAAACATTACAGACTTAGATAAAAGTAAATTGAATTTTTCAAGATGCAATACAATATATAAAACACGCGACAAGTAACAATAAAGTTCATTATTGCTAAAAGTGGCCGTTTTTAGCAATAATGAACTTTATTGTTACTTGTCACGTGTAAAAAATATAGTTTTGCATCTTGAAAAATTCGATTTACTTGGATCTAAGTCTGTAATGTTTTATTTTCTTCAAAAATATCATATTTTCGCCACAATCAGTGTAAATAGGTTGGCGGCGCTAGTTTCATTCGTATAGCCCCTTAACATCGCGCAATATTTTATCATATTTCTATTTCGCAACCAACATTGGCCAAAATCAACAAGTCATTACGAGTTAGTTTTCGAATTATTAATAACCTAACTAGAATTGAAGTTAAAATATTTGTAATAAAGATTAGCAGTGAAGTATGAAGAGTAAATTATATGATTAGGAAACATACGCCAAGTGTTGTGAAGGACACAAACTTAAGAAAGTAAAGTATCAGCCTGTATACTGTCCCACTGCAGGGCAAAGGCCTCCATCATAGAAATCAAGTCATCGCTACTATGATGGGATTAGGCTTAATCATCACGCTTGCCTAATGCGGTGCGGTGATCACAAACCCGAGCTATGTTCGAAAAATTCAATATAGTCAACCCAGGAGTCGAACTCGGGACGCCAAGATCTATTTTAATAAAAACTAGTGGCCCGCCCTCACTTCGCTTCGGGACCGTAATTAAAAAATGAACCAATAGATGGCGCTGTGTCCAATTACATCGCGCAAGCGTTTCATGTTTTCGGTTTACCTAGAAGCCTTGTCGTTGTCTATAGAAGTTATCTCTTTATAAATAGTATTGATGATGATAAAGCATCGTAGCCACGTACGTGGGGTCTATTAAAGTGCTCAAGTTTGTGTGCAAACACAAGTCCACTCTATATTCCCTCACCCTCATATTTCGATGGGACATGAAGTTAAAATTTGAATTATCGCCAAAAACGTCTTATAAATAAATGCGCCAGACAATCACACAAATCAACCTGGTCTCAAACTAGAGCAACCCCTGTACTTTGAGTACCAGGTGACGATAATTAACAGGGAGCGTCAACCCAGAACACCCAGACCCAAGAAAATTTTGAAAATGTAAATTCCTAAATTGACTTGACTGGGAATCGAACTCCTTTCGCTTTAGGGCGAACACCTTAGCCACTGCGCCATCAAGCCCGTCAAATATAAATTTATTAATCAACCATTACCGAATCAGCAAACTGAAGTAGCAGTGGGCTGGTCACATTAGCCGCAGAACTGACAACCGTTGGAGCCATAAAGTCCTTGAGTGGAGACCGCGACTCGGTAAGCGTAGTGTTGGACGCCCTGCGACAAGATGGGATGACGACATTCGAAGGCTGGCTGGTGTGGGCTGGATGAGAGCGCCCGAAAATCGGGAGCAGTGGCGTACATTAGGGGAGACCTATGTCCAGCAGTGGACGAGTGTGGGTTACTGATGATGAATCAACTATTACAGACTTAATTTGAGTGATTTATTCCGCACTTAAGTGGCGTTTCGTCAGGTATTAAATGATGTCGAAGCTTGGCAAACCGCTACCGTGCAAAAAAGTGCAAGTAATAGCCGATGAATGGTGCTTAACTATAATCAAAGAGTCTGATGTAAACTTGTAACTAGTGTTGCTGAACTATCTATAGTTTCATTATCGATTGTTGACCTATTCAGGATACCGATATACTATCGATAGTATTGGAAATGTCAATAGTAAGCATCGATAGGAAAATTGGCGCTATATCAGATTTATAGCAGATCACAATAAGTAAGTACTATATCGATAGTATTGCTCTTTCCATATAGAATAGAATAGAATAGAAATGTATTTATTCAGCAACAATCTTATAGCTAATAACAATAAAATCTTAAAACTAAAACATTTTGTGCCGAAAAGGTGACCCTCAGCATAATGCCAAGACATAAATAATGCCAAGGCGCTGATTTTCAGGGGCACCTGTGGGTAAAAGACAGAGGCACTAAACCTACATTAAATTGTTAACAAAAAAAAATCAAGAGAACTTAGGTACAGTCATATCATATCGATACTATTGACACGTGGCAATACTATCGAAACTTTTTTACTTTTATAAAAAGGTAACAACTATGTCACAGTTATGACAATAAAATAGTATATTTATTTTATCTTTTTTTTATTTAGTTACGTAACACAAAAAAATCGTACTTTAAGCCCTGCCAAACTATTTAAGCAGTTTAGTCCACTATCGATAGGCTATCGATATCCAACACTATTTTTAAGCGTTTGTTAGATAAAATCACTGGGAATATCTAGGCTAACAACATAAAGATATAGACGTAAAGACTATGTTATTAACGATAGAGACAAAAATAAATAAAAAAATCTATACTCAATATCTTTATTGCATCCATAGTTACTGACCGACCGACTGTTGCTTAAATTTCTAGGGTGCGAGCCTTCCGCTCCCCACAAGCCCGGTGACTCTGTACAAAACCACACACGTAGGTTGACAGAACTGACCGACCGACAAAAAAAAAAGCATCCATAGTGTATACAGTTAGGTGGTAGAATCTTAACATAATAGCAACCACTATAGACCCTGAAAGGGCACTACAATATGAGAGAGAGCTCTTAACTTACTTAATGTAATTGTAGTTTAAGCTTGACAAGCTGGTCTTGGAACATGTAGAAATATTATACAGGCTGTATCTGTGAGCATTTACATCCCTTTATCCACGTTTTCTACTTACGTTTTTTGAAAAATCCGAATAGCAAAAAATTTAACCCTCATAGATTTGAACCTTGGGAGAGCCAGGGTTCGGTCATCCATGTTAGAGATCCTAATAAATAAATGAACACAAAATGTGTTGTTATATTTTTTTTTGTTGAAATGTATTTATTTTGTGCTGTTTGTTTGTTTCAATAAATGGAAAAAAACTTCCTCAGACTGATTTGGTTCAACAAATTCGCCGCTTGATTAGTACAAATTATTTGTTTTTGGGCACAGTCAAAATCCTCATAAAAAACAATGAATAAAAAAAAATTATCTCATCCTCGAATATAACAAAAAATTAAAACAAACAAATTAATCTCATATTTTTTCCTAGTCATTAATTACACGAAGAGGCCAAAAATATTTTGATAAAGGACTTTGTTAACCAAAAAAATATATGTAAACGCCTATATCCGTAATAAACAAAATCCGATAATTAATACGTTTTTCCGAAAAAAATAGTACAAGTTCTATTCATTATGTGACCTTGTAGCAGCGGCCAAGTTGCATCCAAACACGATAGGTTCGATGCACTTAAAAATATTTATTTACTTATTTGGGAAACATACAATCTATATCTATACATATAATAAAAATGTAAAAAAGCTGTGTCTGTACATACATTAAAGATATTTATCTCAAAATAACTTAGGACGACCAAAAAACAGTAACAGAACATGAATCAATGATTTTAAAATTTTTGTCTGTCTGTTTGTCTGTTTATCTGTTTGTCTGTTTATCTGTTTGTCTGTTTATCTGTTTGTCTGTTTATCTGTTTGTCTGTTTGTTCGCGCTAATCTCGGAAAGTACTGAACGAATTCGAATGAAACTTTTTAGGGTTCCGTAGCCAAAATGGCAAAAACGGAACCCTTATAGTTTCGTCATGTCCGTCTGTCCCGTCTGTCCGTCTGTCACAGCCGATTTACTCGGAAACTATAAGTACTACAGTGATGAAATTTGATGGGAATATGTGTTGTATGAACCGCTACAAAAATATGACACTAATAGTAAAAAAAAGAATTGGGGCTGGGGCCCCCCATACATGTAACTGAGGGATGAAATTTTTTTTTCGATGTACATACCCGTGTGGGGTATCAATGGAAAAGGTCTTTTAAAATGATATAAAGTTTTCTAAAAAACATTTTTCTTAAAGTGAACGGTTTTTGAGATATCAGCTCTCAAAGTCGTAAAAAGTATGTCCCCCCCCCCTCTATTTTTATAACTACGGGGTATAAAATTCTAAAAAAAATAGAGGTGATGCATGCTAATTAACTCTTTCACCGATTTTTGGTTGATCAAAGTATCTCTTATAGTTTTTTGAGATAGGTTGATTTAACTGTAATTTGGTTAGTTATATTTGCTGCTACGGAACCCTTTGTGCGCGAGCCCGACTCGCACTTGGCCGGTTTTTTATTGTATAGCTGTAAATGTCAGGGGCAACTTATAGGATATATTATATTTTGAAGACCATATGCTCCTTGGAATGTAGCAACCGCAACAGCCTAGCTAAAACTATAAAGGTAGGTCAATGCACCTTAACAAAAGTTGTTCAATTGATGAGCCATTTTTATGACTGACATGAAAAAAATCAAAGATCATGGAACATCTGGTGTGGAACTTTAAGAGGCCCAGCTACACTATCACAAATCTGGCATTGAAAGGAATGGAAAATTGACAAATGTGATGAGCATTTTTGAATGAGATCCGATAAAAAAGGATATTTCTATTTCTACCTTAATATCATCTTTAATCCAAGAGTCATAAAGTTCACGCAAACGAAGTTGCGGGCGGCCACTAGTTTTTGAAATAAGAATCGGTTTGTGACATCACCACAGATCCGCATTAGGCAAGCGTAGTGATTAAGCCTAATCCCATCATAGTAGCGATGACTTGATTTCTATGATGGAGGCCTTTGCCCTGCAAGTGGGACAATATATAGGCTGATGCTTTAAGTACAATTTACATGTAATTAAACATTATACAGGGTTTATTTACATCCCTTTGACCCGTGTTTTACCAATAATTCTGAACAACAATTTTGTTCAGCGACTTTTCGGAGTTCGTGCGAAAAATTTGGCTGTCTGTACATAAGTACATTTATAATACCTAATGTAGTTTTTTTTGTCCAGCCAAAAATCCTAGTATCCAGATATTTATTATTGTCCAGAAATGATTTCCCAATCTGGCAACCCTACGTGAATACACCTGGTGTAAGTGCGTATGTATAAGACCCATATTAACACAATTATAATAATAAAGCCATAGATACACCAACACGACCGTGTAAACCGCGTAGAATATTAACCATATCTCGAGAGCGTCTAACTTAGACATGTCATCATCGTTGGCAATAAGGCTTGGGGCAAAGGTATCGGAAAACAGAGATCAGTTAAATACTTATTCATACGGGAATTGACTAAATTTTTTTAAGTGTTTAATCAAAAGACGCCTCAATTTAAGAAACATCGTTGAAAGAATCACGTTTGATTCTCATTTGAATTACCTGAGAGCACATATTTTGAGCAAGCCCAAAAACGCTCTATACTAATGGCAATTGAAGTGTGACGTCACAACTCAAACTTCTGTGTGCGCGTCTAGTAAATTTTGTTTGGTAGCTAGGTATATCAAATGTTTCGTTTAAGTTAATGGTTTTATAATAAAAGTTGGTGGAAAATGTACGGGTAGTTCAATGATAGGTATATATATTTTTTTAATTTTATACTTTAAAAATGGACTTGCCCATGAAACTTTGAATGCTCACAAAACCAGCTAGATGTTATATTTTTAACTGAAAATGTTGGCCATTGGTTCTTATTTACCAATATTTTGATGAAGTATCAATATTTTTTTACTAAATCGAGATTAATCAAATACCCAATTTATCGAAACGTCAAGCAAGAAATAGGTACTTAGGTACATAAAATATAATAAAAAAAAGAACTCTTCTTAATAAATAAGGTTAAATAAAGATGATAAGTGTTCATCACACGAATATTTTGTCCAGGGTGGGGATCGAACCTTTGGTGTATGCGGTAGGGTCTCTACAAAATGTACCCATGGGCCATACTTATATCACTATCCGCCTAATATCAGTCATATATCACATCCCCCAACATAAATCATTATTATCACTATCCGCACAAATATCAGTCAAATATCACTATCCGCGCAATATCAGTCATAATCACAACCCCCCATGACCTCAAAAAATCCCCCAAATTTGGTAGATTCCTCTCAACCTATCTATGTCTATGGTGTCTCCGGGCGGCGCCATTGCTTACCATCACTGATCCGTCTGCTCGTCTGTCACCTATCACATAAAAAAAATCCTGGCCTGACTATTACTCGTTTACAAGAAGCCTAATAAAGCTAGTAGTATCTTTGTTAAACGAAGTAACGTATAAGAATCGGCGATTATAACTGGTTTTATGCAAACAGTTTAAAGTACCCGAACTTGAGACAAGGCCTTACGTAGATTTTGAGAATGCAAATAAGAGGTCATAGGGAATTCCGGGAAATGACGTCAGATGATTTGTATACTATTGTAGCCAAAGAGCATCCGCTGCAAGCCTCCATTATACTTAGAAATCAGTCAGCGCTACTATGATGGGTTAGGCTTAATCACCACGCTTGCCTAATGCGGTGCGGTGATCACAAAAACCCGAGCTATGTTCGAAAAATTCGAAACATAAACTAAGTACTTTTGCTCGACCCAGGAATCGAATCAGAAATCGTTACTTAAACCCCTATACAGGGTTCATCATCATCATCAGCAACCCACGCTCGTCCACAGCTGGACATAGGTCTCCCCCAATGCACGCCACCGCTCCCGGTTTTCAGCCACTCTCATCCAGCTCACTCCAGCCAGCCTTCGAATGTCATCATCCCATCTTGTGGCAGGGCGTCCAACACTACGCTTACCGAGTCGCGGTCTCCACTCAAGGACTTTACGGCTCCAACGGTTGTCAGTTCTGCGGCTAATGTAGTGTATGTAATACAGAGTTATTTTTTTAAAACCGGAATCCTTCAAATCACCTTGTCTACTGGCCATTCTGAACAACGTGTGTTCTATGACTTTTGTAAATTCGTGAAAAAAAAATTCAAGTTTTCTTACAAAATCGGTCACGTGACTGGTCATTTTATATGGGGAGTCGAAAAACTTTTCAACGAATTTCGGAAAGTCGTAGAAAAAATTTTGTTCAGGATGGTTAGTAGAAAGGGTGGGTTGATGGCGGTGTTTAAAAAATAACCCTGTATAGTCCGCGGCATGCAAGATTAACGATGACCTTGAGTGCGCAGAGTTAGTAGAATGTCTTCTATTTTACAAGAGCGCAAACTAACGGTCATCGCTATTGTTAGATGCCGCGGACTATACCAATGAGGGTGTTATTGAGCTGCCCAGTAACTTAGTGCTTAAAAAAAGCCCAACACACCGGGTCAAGTGAGTCAGGGAGAAACTTGCGAATCCAGTTTCCAGGCAAGGCAATCTTCGCGATATGATGCTAAAAAATAAAAGGCGCATAGAATGCGGTCCTTGGAATATTTTTTGATTGAACATAACAATTTATTGGACAAAATAACGGAAACACGAAAAAACAATACCTACTTAGTTAACTAGAATCTAAAGCTAAAAAACTACCTAGAAGAATATTTAAACCAGAGTAGGCTGTGTGGCAATGTCCCCAAAATCCTGGCAGCATTACCTCGTTGGATAGCGATGGGAATTCGCTAGGCGAAGTAGCTACCAGCCTTTGGTTCTCCCGTGACTTCAATTAAGCGCTTAGCTAAGTCCCGGAACTATAGGCTAACGCTTGACTTCAATCGCACCTGATGGAAAGTGACGATGAGGTCTAGGATGACACGCGTTTGCCTAGAAGATGCCTGGTCACTCTTGCCTTAAAGATGTCCAAGTTATAGTGGTCGGGAAAAACAGACCTCGGCAGGGAGTTCCACTCCTTTGCTGTCCGTATTTGAATATCGAGGAATTATTATTGCAAATAGGTTGTTGTCCTAGTCAACATAGGTTTAGGTAGGTTAACCTATGTTGACTAGGACAACAAAATTGTTTCGAATTTTTCAAACATAGCTCGGGTTTGTGATCACCGCACCGCATTAGGCAAGCGTGGTGATTAAGCCTATCCCATCATAGTAGCGATGACTTGATTTCTAAGAGGCCTTTGCCCTGCAGTGGGACAGTGTACTAGGACTGATACTTTAAGGGGTCATTCATCCATAAGATCTAGGGAGAGTCACGCTTCGGAATAAATGGCCTCTAGTCATAAAAAAAACAGCGGACATCTATCAAATAGTTTTCTTGTTTTTCCTTTTAAGAATACGGATACAATAAAAAGATCACAATATGTTAAGATGATACATTACTTGCTTAAGTTAGCCCAAAAAGGATAGGTACAGAAAACCTTTGGGTACCTTACCTACTTTAATTTGTCAAATTTTCTAAATTAATTTTGAACCGTATGTTCTTTGGTATTATGTTAAGAATTGGATGACAAAATCTGACAGTGCTTAACTCAAATTATATGTTTGCTGTTTATTTTATGTTGTACAGTCAACTACAAAAAGAAGATAAAAACCCGACAAAATAAGTGCACTACAACAGTACCATGATGGTAAGCGATTACCGCCGCCCATGGACACTAACAACACCAGAATATTTACAAGTGCGCTGCTGACCTTTTAACCCTTAATTCGACAAGATATTTTTTTAATTAAATTTGTCAATTAGTTACTAGATTTTGGTTTTAGCTTGTCAGGGATCCTGGGAAAAATATCAGAAAAAATCTACCTATTTCAGTTACCCTAAAAATCTATGGGACATTACACGTTAGGAAGACAACTCTTCAGATACTTGCACAACAATTTCTTCCTCATTCTCAGGTTCAGTACTTCAAACCCATTATCTATAGCAGAGGGAGCATTTTTAGGCAACATTAATGCTACTAAGCGCTGTTATCTGAACTTAAAGCTCTGAAATATTACATTAATTATTATTTTATGTGCGGATCCCTCAAATTACTTGATTATCCAATTAACTGTTACTTTGGCAAGGGGAAGAATACTGGACATAGTATTGAGTAGTGTTTTTACTAGTTATTCGGCAACGGGAAGTATACTAGACATGCAAGTTGTTAGACATCGTAAAAACTAAAAAAAACTCAGTAAGACAATCAAAATATTATGTAACCTAGCTTTTCGGATATGCAATCTTTAGTTTTTAATAATAATACAAGAAAATAAGTTGTGAAACAATGAATAAAATGCAAATTACCGAGAGCCTGCGTAGCTTGCCCTACCTTCCTGCCCTCTCGCTGGTGACAACTCGTGTACCGTCAATGTAAATGCATTGCCAATTTTTCACAGTGTAGGTGGATACTTATACTCTGATTCATAATCATGTAAAGTAAACTGACAGATGTCAATATGTCAGCCCCATACATTATCACTCAATTTGACACATGCAAAATGTCAAAATGCATAGAAACACTTGTCATTTTCATCTGTCAGTTTACTTTACATGATTATGAATCAGAGTGTAGGGGTTAAATTACACCTAATGTATTAGATTTATGGTAAAAATTTTTTTATGTAGGTTTATTTTTTCGTTCAATGGAAAGTATACTGGACGTCGTTGAATTAAGGGTTAAGAAGGAATACGCTTGCTTTTTGAAAGTTTGTATCTCTGTGTAGTTGACTGTACCTCAGGTAGGTACATACTACCGATCCTTATGGGTTATGTATGACAATAAATAATGTTTTGGAGATTATCACATCGCCCACGCTAACCTTAAATGGTAAAAATGGGTTTAAGTTTAATTTATTACGTAGGTATGTATTTGTTTGACGTCAAACTAATCTTTTAAGGTAACTATTATTTATCTTAACGTGATTGGTCTCAGTATGCAAAAATCAAAATAAGTGGATAGGCGATACAATAAATATTTAAAAGAACTTTTAAAACCCGGCGTGAAGCAGCTCCTGTGCTGTGTTTCGCCGAGTGAGTGAGGGTACCGAAGGACCCATCGGGGGGGAAGGGGATAAAAGGTTAGCAGCGCACTTGTTGCATGTGTTCATGGGCGGCGGTGATTGCTTACCATCAGGTGATCCGCCTGCTCGTCTGCTACCTATCACATGAAAAAAAACTCTGTGACCCTAACTCTGTCTGTATTGGAAACTACTAATGAAACGCACTATAGCTTGATCTATTCGGGTATATTTATTTACAAAATTTCAATTACACGTCTTATGTACACCTAAAGAATAATACATGTATTTGGAAACTACACCTAATGTAATTCACATTAGAACACAATGTACAACGACTCATTAATCTCAATTAGTGTTGCTGAATTATCGATAGTTTTATCGATTGTTGACTTTGAAAACTATTCAGGATATTGATAGTATTGCAAATGGCAATAGTATCACTATTCTTCTCGGTAGAAATCGACTTTCCGAATCAGCGGTAGCTTAGGTACATAATATTTGACATTCATAAATGTTCTATAAGGACTTAAGGGGCTATACGAATGAAACTAGCGCCGCCAACCTATTTACACTGATTGTGGCGAAAATATGATATTTTTAAAGAAAATAAAACATTACAGACTTAGATCCAAGTAAATTGGATTTTTCAAGATGCAATACAATATTTCTAACACGCGACAAGTATCAATAATGTTAATTACTTATTAAAAGTTGCCGTTTTAGCAATAGCTAAAACGGCAACTTTTAGCAATAATTGACATTATTGTTACTTGTCGCGTGTTTTATATTATATTGTATTGCATCTTGAAAAATTCAATTTACTTTTATCTAAGTCTGTAATGTTTTGCTTTCTTAAAAAATATCGTATTTTCGCCACAATCAGTGTAAATAGGTTGGCGGCGCTAGTTTTATTGGTGGAGCCCCTTAAATTGAATAAAGAATATTTATATTTCTATTTCTATCGTTAAGGAAATTGGTGCAATACTATTGATTTGATGTATAACTATACCTAACTATCGATTTTTGTTTGATTTTGTCAGAAAATAAATGCGCCAGACAATTACACCAATCAAATTACTTCATAGTACTTATCGGACGTAAAACTATCGATAGTATTGGCGTTTTTTTTTTATGTGATAGATAGCAGACGAGCAGGCGGACCACCTGATGGTAAACAATGCCGCCGCTCATGGACACCTGCAACACCAGTAGAGTTACAAGTGCGCTGCCAACCTTTTATCCCCTCCCCCTCTCGTTCACCATCTCTGAGTAAAGTTTCAAGTAATTTACTCCTCAATTCATGTGAGTTTGGAGGAAATTGGCCCCTGGTCCGCGGCCTAGTTAACAATTTAAATAATTTATTCTATACAAAGACAAGAAAATTACTTGGAACTTTACTCAGAGATGGTGAACGCTATCGATACCTATAGATACAACTCTAATCTCAATACAGACACGGAACGGAACCTCGCAGTTTCGGGGTCAATCGAGGGCCGCAGCCACTACTCCATAAGGCAACTTCTGCATACAAATGTTTCAATTAGATTTGTTTTGCAATGTTTATTATTCTTACGTGTTGCTTGGATGTTACGTTTTTCTAATTTTGATTGTCTAATGTTTACAGAATACTCAATAGTACAAGTGATAGTAAAAAAAAACTTTGTTAGTATTACATCACCTTATTTTTATTTATTTATTTATTCATTGCATACATGTTTGTTACACATAAAAGAAGGATGTTACAATTGTGGTCCAATCGATACATGACCCTGTGAGGGTGTGGCAATTGTACATTGTTAATAACAATAATATTGAAATTTCAGTAAAAATATTGGAATATAATCATAAATTATTTTGCAATTAATCAAAATTAAGGTATCAGTATCATAATAGTATAGAATTGTATGTATATCATAGCCCTGTAGATAGATAGATATACACCGTTAGATTTTAGTCGTTTAATCCTGCGACACTCATGATAGGCATCAATAAAGCCCCTTTAGCATATCAGATCATCAAAATATGCAAAATATTTTAAAAAATATATTCACAAGACAATAATGTATGAAACAGCAAATTTTAATTTGGCTCATTTTTATGATCTACTCGTAACATGCTAAAGGGGCTTTCTTCGTTTCTGTCTGTGGAATCGTAACTCCCGAATGGACGAATCTCATTTCACATGAATTGGATAAAATTATTAATTTTCAATATTTTCTTTACAGAAATAACACCGCAATATGGCGCCATCTATTAGCGTACGGGAGTACTATGCAGGGAAAACTATTTTCATCACGGGATCCACTGGATTCATGGGGAAAGTCTTGGTGGAGAAGCTGCTGAGGTCCTGCCCCGATGTGAGGAAGGTTTACCTCCTCATGCGGTCGAAGAAAGGCCAATCTAGCAAGGAAAGACTGGACGGATTCGTGAACTGCCAGGTGGGTAGCGCCATCTGTTGTCGAGTAGCGAAACTAAATTAATTCGAGAATAGTGTGGCGTGTTTGTACTTCCCTTTAGCCATATTCGTAACGTATTACGTCACTCAAGTTTGATAACCGGCTACGTAAACAAACTTATTTTCACTTTTCATTACTAGTTACCAAAAATGAATATTATTCTGCATTCAAACCTAGAGTTATATACACATAAAAAAATTGTTCACTGTTTTATAACTGTGGGAGAGCCACGCTTCGGCATGCATGGGCCGGGTCGACCGGAGTGATACCACTGCCTCACAGAAAACCGGCGTGAAGCAGCCCTTGTGCTGTGTTTCGCTGAGTGAGTGAGGGTACCGGAGGCCCACCCGGGGGGAAGGGGATAAAAGGTTGGCAGCGCACTTATAACTCCACTGGTGTTGCAAGTGTCTATGAGCGGCGGAAATTGCTTACCATCAGGTGATCCGCCTGCTCGTCTGCTACCTATCACATAAAAAAAATAACCTCAGAGTGAAGATCAGCAAAAAAAATGTCGCACGATGTGCTGGACTAGCACGTTTACCCATCAAGACTAAATCCTATTACTATTATAAATGCGAAAGTTTGTAAGTATGGATGTATGGATGTTTGATACTCTTTCATGTAAAAACTACTGAATGGATTTGAATGAAACTTTACCACAATATAGCTTATACATCAGAATAACACATAGGCTACAATTTTTGAGGTTTCTACGAACCTGAAGTCCACGCGAACGAAGTCGCGGGCAAAAGCTAGTAATAATATAATATTATTACTTCTGCATATCACGAAGATGGCTGAAGGGACCAAATACCCCTTTAGCCATTTTCGTATCTCAAATTTGGTATTTTTAGTAAGCGATTGCCGCTGCCCATAGACACTAGCAATACCAGTAGAGTCACAAGTGGGCTGCCAACCATTATTTATTTAAAAATGGTAAGGTTAAAAACCGAGACGAGAACAAATCGAGAAGTTTTCATGGTTCCATTATATTCTTTACTAGCTTTTGCCCGCGACTTCGTTCGCGTGGACTTCAGGTTCGTAGAAACCTCAAAAATTGTAGCCTATGTGTTATTCTGATGTATAAGCTATTTTGTGGTAAAGTTTCATTCAAATCCATTCAGTAGTTTTTACGTGAAAGAGAAACAAACATCCATCCATCCATACTTATAAACTTTCGCCTTTATAATAGTAGTAGGAATAAAATAATATTACATTTCGAGTCATATTAGGCAAAAGTAACAGTTATGTTATCTCAACACTACTCTGCTACAGTTCTCACGATAAATGGCGCCTATGATGACCATATTTGATTGAATCCCATTCATATTTGAAACAGATTTTAATAAGAGCTTACAGTTGCCCAAAGCGCTCTTATCTATACTATTTATAAAGAGATAACTTCTATGGACAACGACAAGGCTTACCAGGTAAACCGAAACCGAACCGCTTGCGCGATGTAATTGAATACAGCGCCATCTATTGGTTCATTTCTGAATTACGGTCCCGAAGCGAAGTGAGGGCGGGCCACTAGTTATAATAATAACCCAATTTAACCCCCTTTCCCCCAAATGGGCCTCCACAGTACCCATCAATGCTCATTTACAAATACAGCGAATTAATAAAGGTTTTGACGACCCGGTTGGTTCAGTGGTAGTGAATGCTGCGTCTGGGCCAAGGGTTGCGGGTTCGATGCCCGCACAGAACAAACATTTGTGTGCATGAACATGTCTGTTTGTATTGGTCTGGGTGTTTTCTATGTATTATAAGTATGTATTTACAAAAGAAAAGTATATGTATATATTTTTGTAATCCCACTGTTGGTTCTGATATCTGTAACACAGGTGCTTGAGCTACCTATCTCAGAGTCAGATCAATGTATGTGATGTAGTGAAATATTATTATTATTATTAATTAACATAAATTTACTATCTCCTTCCAGTTGTTCGATAACCTCAAAAGCGAACGGCCCGAGCAGTTCCGCAAACTCCAGGTGATCCCCGGAGACATCCTGGTTGAGGACTGGCGTGTCAGAGGAGACCGCGAGACGCTGCAGAGAGAGACGCAGATAGTGCTGCACTGTGCGTGCGTAGGTGAGGAAGCAGGCCTTTGTTTCAGTTAATCACCGTCCAGGATTCCCGAAGACATCCTGGTAGAGGAGCGGGAGACGCTGCAGAGAAACACGCTGCATAGGAGACGCTGCAGAGATGCTCCAGAGAGAGACGCAGATAGTGCTGCACTGTGCTGCGTGCGTCAGGTGAGGGAGCAAGGCCCTTTGTTTCAGTCAATCACGGTCCAGGTGTCGGAGAAGGACGGGGAGATGCTGCAGAGAAAGACGCTGCAGAGAGAGACGCTACAGAGAGACACGCTACAGAGAGAGACGCTGCAGAGAGAGCAGATAGTGCTGCACGTGCTGCGTGCGTTAGGTGAGGGAGCGAGGCCCTTTGTTTTAGCCAATCACCGTCCAGGTGTCGGAGAAGGACGGGGAGATGCTGCAGAGAAAGACGCTGCAGAGAGACGCTACAGAGAGAGACGCTGCAGAGAGAGACGCAGATAGTGCTGCACTGTGCTGCGTGCGTCAGGTGGGAAGCAAGGCCTTTTGTTTTAGCCAATCACCGACCAGGTTTCGGAGAAGGACAAGGAGATGCTGCAGAGAGACACGCTACAGAGAGAGACGCTACAAAGAAAAACGATTCAGAGAACGACGCAATTAGTGCTGCCACTGTGCTGCGTGCGTTAGGTAAGGAAGTTTAGGTCCTTTGCTTCAGCCAACACCGTCCAGCTGTCGGAGAAAGACGGGGAGATGCTGCGAGAGAAACGCTGCAGAGAGAGACGCTACAGAGAGAGACGCTGCAGAGAGAGACGCAGATAGTGATGCACTGTGCTGCGTGCGTTAGGTGAGAAAGCAAGGCCCTTTGTGTTCAGTCAATCACCGAGGTGTGGAGAAGGACGAGGAGATGCTGCAGCGAAGACGCTGCAAAAGAGATGGAGAGATACGTTACACAGAGGACGCTACAGAGAGAGACGCAGATAGTGCTGCACTGTGCTGCGTGCGTTAGGTGAGAAAGCAAGGCCCTTTGTTTCAGTCAATCACCGTCCAGGTGTCGGAGAAGGACGAGGAGATGCTGCAGAGAAAGACGCTGCAGAGAGATTCGTTACACAGAGAGACGCTACAGAGAGAGACGCAGATAGTGCTGCACTGTGCTGCGTGCGTTAGGTGAGAAAGCAAGGCACTTTGTTTCAGTCAATCACCGTCCAGGTGTCGGAGAAGGACGGGGAGATGCTGCAGAGAAAGAAGCTGAGAGAGAGACGACTACAGAGAGAGACGCTGCGGAGAGAGACGCAGATGTCCTGCACTGTGCTGCGTGCGTCAGGTGAGGAAGCAAGGCCTTTTGTTTTAGCCAATCACCGTCCAGGTGTCGGAGAAGGACGGGGAGATGCTGCAGAGAAAGAAGCTGCAGAGAGAGACGCTACAGAGAGAGACGCTGCGGAGAGAGACGCAGATTGTGCTGCACTGTGCTGCGTGCGTCAGGTGAGGAAGCAAGGCCTTTTGTTTTAGCCAATCACCGTCCAGGTGTCGAGAAGGACGGGGAGAAGCTGCAGAGAGACACGCTACAGAGAGAGACGGTGCGGAGAGAGAGTGCGTCGGGTAATGTCCTTATAAACGCACTAATTAAAAAGAAAGAAGAAAAAAAAGAAAAAAATCTTATTTTTGTCCAATATTACAAGTACCTGCCTACAAATTATTTATTCTCCAAAATATGGTAGGTATAAAGCCCACAATTTATGTAAAAACATATAGTCTAAGATCCGTAGAACATCGACCTTCACCGGGCTGATAATCGAATGAAATATCCTTTATGACAAATTTTATATACTGAAATATATTAAAATAGGTTGCTAAAAAAATCCTGGACAGACTATTTTAATTAATTTTGTTAAAAATATATTTAACTAAATTTAATATTTAATAAAATTTTTCATTCTTACTTAAAGTATAAAACGTATAGAATGTGCCGCCAATTTTTTTATTATAATTTCAAGTGAAGGTAAACTGCCATCGACATACCTGTTTATACCTGACAACCGAGTTCTCTGTCCAGGGTAAAATAGACAACCCAATGGCGGCAATTCTATACGTTTTATACTTTAGTAAGAATGAAAATTTTCTTTTATCTTAATGTTGCCAAATTTAGTTAAATATTTTATTTGAAAAAATTAATTAAAAATAGTCTGTCCAGGATTTTTTTAGCCAAACCTATTTTTAATATATTTTCTAGTATATAAAATTTGTCATAAGGATATTTCATTCGCTTATCAGCCGGTGAAGGTTCGATGTTCTACGGATCTCTACTAATAGGTTATATCTGGTCAAGTACGGCATGAAAATTTGAGTCAACCACAAGACGAAACTAGCGCCGCCACCCTATTTAGACGAAACTAGTGCCGCCACCCTATTTAGACGAAACTAGTGCCGCCACCCTATTTAGACGAAACTAGCGCCGCCACCCTATTTAGACAAAACTAGGGCCGCCACCCTCTTTACACTGTTTGTGGCGACAATATGATATTTTTTTAAGAAAAGTAACTTAAAGGGTTAAGGAATCATTTTATAAAGAAATCTTCAAACGGTTGGTTACAGATTTGACATGTTCATCCGAGACGCCGTCAACCTCAACACAGTTGGAACGAAGAGAGTTCTGGAGCTGGTCTCCGGAATGAAGCAGCTTGAGGTAAGTAACTGGTGTTGCAAGTGTCCATGGGCAGCGGCAATTGCTTACCATCAGGTGATCCGCCTGCTCGCCTGCTACCTATTACATTAAAAAAAAAAAAAGTATATAAGCCTGGCCGCACACATGCGTTTTCCGAATTCAAATTCCGCATTCGCCATTCGGGCATCCGAATGCATGGATTTTTTCCGAACGTAAAAAAAACGTACATGTGCCCAAAGGGTGTTTAAACTGTGGGAGAGCCACGCTTCGGCATGAATGGGCCGGCTCGACCGGAGTGATACCACTGCCTCACAGAAAACCGGCGTGAAGCAGCCCCTGTGCTGTGTTTCGCCGAGTGAGTGAGGGTACCGGAGGCCCACCCGGGGGGAAGGGGATAAAAGGTTGGCAGCGCACTTGTAACTCTACTGGTGTTGCAGGTGTCCATGAGGGGCGGCATTGCTTGGTGATCAGGTGATCCGCCTGCTCGTCTGCTAACTATCACAAAAAAAAAAAATGGTCGGCAGCGCACTTGCGACTCTACTGGTGTTGCAGGTGTCTATGGGCGGCGGCCATCGCTTACCATCAGGTGATCCGTCTGCTCGTCTGCCACCTATCAGATTAAAAAAAACTATTTTTTTTTAATATGGCTTGTATTGTGTTCACGACACATTTAATTTTGCCAATGTCAAGTGTAGTTTGATAAAGTGTAGTCAACAGTCGAAGTCAGTCGAAGTCACAGTCACTCAATAAAACGCCGGTGTTTAGCGTTTTAATGTCCTAAGGATTCTGTGGGGACTATTTTTAACAAAGTCGTAGGTTTTAAGACTCTATTAGGTCAAAGCAAGTTGTTCACGTGACAACTCACTCGACACACAATAGCAGTGTTAAAAACGACACAATTCAATGATTCTTATATTAATATCACCCTGCGGCACTTCACTGCACAAAGTAACACCAAATTGTACACTAAAAACCACTAGATACTAATTAAAATCTTTGGATTGCATCAGCCGATGCGGCTTGTTTCACAGTTACCCACAGAATCCAAAAAAAAAAAACTATTTTCCAGGTGTTTGTCCACGTGTCCACGTCGTACTGCCGCTGCGAGGTGGACCTGCTGGAGGAGCGCGTGTACCCGGCGAAGCACAAGCCGCACCATGTCATGAGCTGCGTGAGCTGGATGGACGACGAGCTACTCACGCATCTCGAGCCCAAGTGAGTAGTGGAAGATCTATCTTCTATAAATAAATAAATTGAGACAACATCAAATACATTGTCCTAGCCCCAAACTAAGGTTTTCCCTTGTGCTATGGAAACCAGAAAAACGAAGGTACTACAAACACCCAGACCCAACACAAATATCTGTTTCATCAACAAACATTTGAGTTGGTCCGGGAATCGAACCCGCGACCCTTACGTCTCAACCGGCGCTCAAACCATTGCGCTAAACGGGTCGTCAATACTATTCTCTATTCTTCTATACTATTTATAAAGAGCTAACTTCTATAGACAAAGACAAGGCTTATTAAAAATCACTATTCGGGACGGAATAATGTAAATAAAAACGCGCTGGTTCGTAGTCGAGATGGCGTGTAATAACAGGCAAAAATACAAAACGTCAATCCAAAATAAAAACTATAAAAACATAAACAATTTATCAAAAAGAATGTGCTTCAGCACAAGGCTTATAGGGAAACCGAAAACACTAAACGCTTTCGCGATGTAATCTACGCCCAGCGCCACCTATTGGTGCATTTTGAACTACGGTCCCGAAGCGAAGTGAGGGCGGGCCACTAGTCTTCTTCTATACTATTTATAAAGAGATAACTTCTATGGACAACGACAAGGCTTATAGGTAAACCGAAAACACGAAACGCTTTCGCGATGTAATCGACGCCCAGCGCCACCTATTGGTGCATTTTGAACTACGGTCCCGAAGCGAAGTGAGGGCGGGCCACTAGTTCAGACATAAATAGATCCAACACCAGCATTCTTTAAGCCGGTGTGACCTCCCCATTAGCTTTTTCGGACGCTGTATCGACGCAGTCAACGCTCATAGGCACTAGTGTGGATATTATACCGTTCAGAGTATAGCTTGATACGTAAGACAGCAGGACGGTGTTACCATGAGAGACCCGCATCGGCATGAATGAGCTAGCTGAACCGGAGTGATTCCACGGCCTCACAGAAGACCGGCGTAGTGCAGCGCTTGCGCTGTTTCGTAGAGTGAGTGAGGGTACCGGAAACCTTATTGGAGGGAGACTTAAACTTATAAGCCGGATCAATTTTTAAAAAAATCTCGGCAATCACTTACTTTTTATCCAAGCTGAGTGTTTATTGTTACTGACCTGCCGGCTAAGATGCGCACGCGCGACAAAATTTTTGTCGACTCTCGTTCGCGAGAAGCGTATCCTTCTATCCGCTCCTCGCCTGTCAGGTGAGCGAGAAGCATCTAGCGCTGACGCAATACGAGTGTCGACAAATATCTCATGGCGCATCTTAGCCGGCTGAAGTATTTGGTTGTACCCTTGCCTTGAAATGAGACCAACATTGAATAATGAACGATTTTGTTTGGCAGATTAATTGAACCCCAGCCCCACACATACGCATACACAAAGTCACTCACAAGAGGATCTCGTGTCACAGCAGAGGGAAAATTCCCGATCGTCATAGCACGGCCATCTATTGGTG
>JABMDO010000208.1:0-75617 GCA_014851415.1 Cnaphalocrocis medinalis | reverse complement strand
AGGCCAAGACGGCCTTACTGTAGTGTATTTAGTTGCAAATTTAATGGTAACATTTTTAGATCAAATTCAATTTATTACTTTTAACAAATTTAAGATTGATACTAATAAAATAAAATTATTTATAGGAGAAAATTTTAAGAAAAATGAAATAACGTTTAATGAGCTGTGGAGAAGAATTGGCTTTGGATATATGAGTGATTCGTCTTCATCTTCTTTTATAAGAACTGTTTTTAGAACAACTGATAAAATGTTTGCTGATGATAGAAGACAGAGTGCGTACCGATCCGTAAAATAATGCATGTTTATTACACCTACCTACAGAGTTTATAATCGGTTGGCAAAAAGTTACCTACATCCTCCTATTCGCTTCAGTTAGGAAGTTTACGCACACACAATTTTGACTTTTGTCAGCGATACAAATGGGGGCTACCGCGTGTCAGAATTCCGTTAGATACTTAGTACCTGTAGACTGAAGTCCATTACACGGTGATTGGTTATTATTTAAGCAATTAAGTAACTACTTACTGATGCAGAAAGTATCGGGAACCGCATCACGATGCTTATAGCGCAGTAGTTAGCGCTGGTTGAAACTCAAAGGGGTTAATTCCTCGCACTTAGTACATTTATGAAAGACATTTTGTTTTGGGTTTGGGTTTCTTCGTTAGTATCTTTTTACTTCTGGTTTCCATAGGAAAACTTTGTTTTGTAATCAGGGCATTATAGTATTTACAACAAAACATTGTTTACAATTTTTCCAATCTACATTTACATGGAAGTGCCTAGTTCGTAGTTAAATTACTTTTAAATTACTGTTAATAAATTATTTATAATGTTTACAGCACGGATACGTGCGTGGTTTATAATAAGTATTTTTTTTGATTCGTGCAGTTTTTGCTGTTAAAGCCCTTGAAATGGCAACAATAATCATTTTCTGATTTCTTAATAATTTACTATGTCTGCTGTCTGGGCCTAACGACGTTGAATATTTCGACGGGTGCAAAGTTAATAAAGTCAACTACAAATTCACGATTTTCTTTTTATTGCATTTTCGTACTAACAAAATCACATACACAACCTAGCATAATTTGTTTTTGCAGGTTTCGCTTATTTTAATTAATTTTCAAACGTATAAAAAACCATCTACGCATGTTTTAGCAAATAATACGACGCCGATGCGACCAAGTAACGTTGGCCGTTTCCGCGCGGGACGTCGGGGAGCGCCCCGCGCGTTCGCAAAATGTCAACAGACAGTTGGCTCTCTTTTCGCTGGCGCGCGGTCGTTTTAGGTTAACTAATATATTTATTTTTCAAAGTAGTTGATTCAATACGTTTTTGTTAAAATGTTGTTAAATTGTCGGAGAGGTTATTTTCGAGAGGTTAGGCGCAATAAACGACCATCTGGCAGTTGACTCTTTCTACTTCGCGCTCAATGTAGATGTTATGATTTACGTGATTTACTTTCAATTTTTTTTTCATATAGTAGTATAGTTTTTAGTTTGAACTAACTTGATAAAAAACAGGTTATGAAATACAGCATGAGTGGTGGTGATTGAATGAATGAATGAATGAATATACTTTTTATTGCACACAAAACAGAGGTATAAAACTTAAAAACTAGTTATATTAAGAGTAATGTACAACAAAGGCGGCCTTATCACTATGAGTGATTGTACTACAACTGCAATATATTAGCGTGTTATTATGATTAATTTTCTTTTTAATGTTAATGTAGGTGTGACATGTACCCGCCATTAATATTGATTCCGCGCTTTTTCCAGTTTAGCGTTTTGAACATGTTCTGCAGCACAGCGGAGAAGAGTTTCCGAGATATAACATCTCCTTGTCTCACACCACGACGCAGCAGTACAGGCTCGGTTTGGTCATTTTGGATTAGGTACTACGGACATATTAGCGACGTCATACAGACACCTCAACACCTCGGTATATCGCCAATCGACTTGGCACCTCTGCAAGGCCTCGAGAACAGGCACCTGGTCTCGACGGAGTCAAAAGCTTTTTCATAGTCCACAAACGCCATGCACAGGGGCTGGTTATATTCTTTGGTCTTCTGTATAACCTGTCCCAATATGGTCTGTCTGTGTGAATATGGTCTATGGTGCTATAACTTCGTCGGAACCCGGCTTGCTCTGCAGGTTGAGCTTCGTCAAGTCTTCGTGTAAGGCGATTCGAAATGACTCTTGAGAACAACTTATAGACGTTTGGTCGATAGTTCTTCAGTAAGGTTTTGTCGCCTTTCTTGAAGTACAATACGACTAAGCTCCGCGGTCACGCCCTAGGAGTTCTCCCGGAGCAAAATAACTGAGTTAAATATACGCCAAAGTTACTTCAGCACCGGCTTGGCGGCAGCTTTTAGAAGCTCGGTGTGACTCCGTCTTCTCCCGGGGCTTTTCCATTTTTATGTTAACCAAAAGCTGCCTCGATCTTCTCCAAGCTGATGTCGGGTAGATCCTCCGTCGCATGGCGGGTTAATGTGGCTCTTGAATCCTTCTCATCCGGCGTAGGGTGGGGTGAATGCGACGCGTATAACTGGCGATAGAAGGTGTAAACTTCCGAAAAAAATCTCTAGCTTTGACGTGACGACTTCTCCATTTGTTTTGGTCAACTTCGACAGGTGGCTCCTGTCAAGATGTTGTACGAAGACTTTGGACCCCCCTGGTTCTGCTCAATTGCTATCTGTATTGAGAGTGTATTAGAGCTTCGGAGGTCACGTTTTAACAGCTGGAGATGGATGGATGGATATTTTGAGCCCGAGCTGAAGTGACTGATGGATTTTTTCGCCTCTTGTCCATTAAGTCCAGAGTATCTTTCGAAAGTTTAGACCGCTTGCCCGTACGTCGCAACTCACAGAACTTTGCACCCTCGTCCCGAAGGATTTCCAACCACTTGGTCGAATTCTTCGTCGATATCTACGTCAATTGTGGTTTCCAAGGCAGTGAATCGATTTTCCAATTTTAGTTGGAAAGCGTCGGAACCAGCGAGTGATTGGAGCAGATTTGGCCGGAGCGGTGGACTTCATCAACCGAGAACGTTCAAGCTTAAAATTGATATCAGAGTGCCTCTGAGAAGTCGGGTGAACACTTCCGGTTTTAAAACCTATTTTTTACTATGACATCTCTGAATATACGCTTAATGTCCTATATATATTATGAAGTCGATCTCATTTTTAGTCATAGTATCTGGGCTCTGCCTCGTCCATTTCCTCTGGGGGCTGTTTTCTTAAAGAATTGATCCCGGAAAGAGCCGTCAATGCAATTAAGGATTTGCAACTGTTTTACAATGTATAAATGCAACTGTTTTATAATGTATAATGTTCTTTTATATTAAATGATTTACTAAACATAACATGATATCTTAAAGTATTTAATTGCCTACCTGTCCTAAGTAAAAAAGGTAGGTATCTAAAAGATATTACCTATTTTTTTATTTCTCTTAAATCAATAAATCATCGTTGGATTTTAACTTGCAATTTAATTTTACAGCAAAGTAAATGACTGTATGTCATTTACTTTGCTATAAAGCGAAAGGATCTAAGTTTGTCAGTCTAACTATAAAGAAAACGTACGCGGCAACTCTATGCAAACAGTAACACATGCTTATGTGTGAGTGAAATTTGCAAATCAAAACCGATACATGACATTCCACACTAAATGTGCAATTGATCAGTAAATGAGTAGTTCTTCATATGTTTTTTTATACGTCAAAGAAGGTTGTTCATGACTACGTAATAATTTTATCATTTGATTGTAATAAAAAAAATAAGATCTATTTAAAAGTATTTCATTTGGCTTCCTTGTCCATTAATGATTGTTATGAGATACGAAGCATAAAAAGTTATCGGCCATAATTTTACTTTCTGCAGTAGATGTTTTATTAAAACATACAAATAAGATTGTTTATCTTATGATTAAGTGTTTCAATTAAGATTAAGTTAAAAAAAATAAAGAACATACATTTTAAACATAAAACTTAAGCTCCGAGTATATGCGACCAAGTGGTAGTTGGCTCAGTTAGCATTTTATAAAGTGCGAAGTAGAAACGACTAACTGCAAAATCTCGTAAATTATCAACAAATTAGCATTACTAACATTATGTACAAATAAATAAGAATATAAATAGATACTGATAAAAAAATCAGAAATATTGGCCTACTCGTTAAGAAAATAACACACTTTTTCGATTATTCCGCTCTCCTGTAAAGTTGTTATTTTGTAGATGACTCTTTTTACTTTGCACCCGTCGATTTATCTCACTAATAATGAATGAGTTATTCGAGTATTTTTTTACACGCCTCATCCTTAGTCCTAAATCTTTTCGTAGTATTTCGCATTATTTTTCTATACGTTACGTTTAACGTAGAAAAAATAATGCGAAATAATATTTTTATAACCTTTTATATTTTTTTATGTAAACCTTGTATCAGTTTCTGCTTTATAGATAAAATATAATTTATGTAAAAACTAAAAAAAATATCATGTAATGTACCGATTCCCATAATTCCCACCCACCCGACGAACAAGATCAAGTCAATAAAATCAAAACTAGGCTTTACGCCAGTGACTTAAGGTCTAATATGCCTTCACACGGTTTGACTTTTTTTTAATAATATAGTTTATTGATGTTCCGGACACACAACAGGAAATATTTTTTTATTTTATTAAGGTTACTCCAATAAAATATCTAATTAATAAATGCCTGCAATTCTTAAATGTGCAAATGAAGACACATTGAATGCATATTCTCCAGAATACACTGCACCCGAGGGATTTCAGATCTCGAATCTCTGTTTCTCATCGTTACCTGTTGCATATGCCCAAAGTTTCTGAATGAGTCATTCAACTGTCAACACATCCACCAATCATTGAATTGAGTTGTATGCACTTCCGATCGGATCAATATTACATGACGTGTGCTTTCATTATGTAAAATTACGCAAGTCTATAGCTAGAAGTGGTTTTTGCTGATAAAATTTACATAGGTATTTCTATAAAATTGGTGTGATTTTTTACGAAAATTCCCGTCAATATTTTAATAAAGTACGCTTGTTTTCTTTTTGGCGCCAAAAAGTGAGTTGAGGAAAAGTGAACACGAATCTTTTCAACGTTGAATAAATTTTTTTAGTCGCGCAATGAAAATCAAGACTGAGCGAGAACACCGAAAGAAATATCAAAAGAGGAAAGTTTCAAGGTCAAAACGCCTCTTCAAAGCTTACAGTAATATTTGGTTCATTTATTATGCAGGACGACGTCAATTCGTAAAGCAGCTTAGGAAAAGGTAAAATTAATTCCATAATAAATGTTTGTAGCGTTGAGCTTGTTGTCTTTTATTTGCGTTAAAAATCGAAACTGTTGAAGAATGTTTCACTTTACAATCATTTCAACTTTGAAGCATGGTTTTGACAAGTTTCCTATAAATTACATATCTCTTTGTATTCTCTAGTCTTAGTGAATAAGTGAGACAAAAGAAAGATTTCGGCAGATTTAGGTAACAAGAGAAAATAAATGGTAGAAAATATTTTTTTTATACTAGCAACACCGCACTGGCAGAATAGATTTGACGCTTGTGACATCTGCTTGATTTTTTAGAAAAAAAAAGTAAACGAAAGTGGAACGTGAATGCAAAACGCAATTTTCAGTGATTATTTTACAAACGTAGAATATTTATTCCAATAAACTTTACTGACGAGTGCATTGTTAATGGATTGTTGTGTTTGACGTCAAATATTGAGTGCAGGCGAGATGATTATTGAAAATCCTGAAGCTTTTAAAAGTTGGCTGACGTCCATATTGGAGCCACTGTAAGTCGAAGCCATATTTCGTCGTATTATTTACAATTTGCAAAAAAAAGAACGCCATGCAACGTGGACACTTGTAGATTGACGATAAAATGTATTAAGAATGTTCGTAATGCGATTTTAATTTATTTCTAACCCGATGGTGTCATGTTTCAAAAGGAGCTGTCTATTTTCTGTCAATGTCACTTCTCATGGTAAATTTTTTCGCAATAAAATCACGAATTATTTTAAAATTCCTCCATCAATTACGTTAATGATACCGTTAAGTCGTAATTCATGCTCCGATAACATTTTTACGTGTATTTCTTCTAAGTCGAGTGATGCATTTTTCTACAAGCATCATGGTTATTTTATAAGCTTTAATTTTTCCTCCTACGTAATTTAGTGTGATTGACTCATGCTATTTATTTTACAGTAATTAAACAACCTCTAACATATCAAGAAAGATTGATTTCACGATATAACCAGTCAAAGGTCATATCAAGATCTTGGTCAGAGTTTCCATTACATTTTTATATCTATAACCCCCAGGTTAGACAAGTATCGTTAAAAATAACCATCCAGAAGGTGTTTCTACAATAACATGTCACTATTATTAGTTATTAACCATGATATCTTAAGTAAACAAATGCATAATTTTTATTTTAGGTTTGAACATACTGCATTCTCCATAGGAATTGAAAATTTATTTCAAAAAGTTATTGCATTAAGATGTGCAATAAACATTAAGATTAAAGCAACTTCACTGCATATGGTGCATTTTTTAGTGACCTTGCCTCATGTGCTAAAGGTTTTGTGTTTAATCCCCACCCTGGACAAACATTTGTGTGATAAACACTTGAATTTGTTCAGTGTCTGGGTGTAAAATATGTATTTAAGTATTTATTTGTGATCCTCTGTTGTCTAATATCTGTAACAGCTACTTAGTATGGAGTCAGGTCAATGTATGAGATGTGTGTTTGTGTGATATGAGGCAATAAGATGTAGACTCGAGCCAGTGAATCAGCAGTACCTTCAGCTTTAATCTTTGTTATTTCTCCTAGCACGGTCACATATCTCGCATTCATTTGTTCACTGCTCCATTCTACTCATCTTACACGCCGTTTTACTCTTTCATAATCCCTCATAGAATCAAAAGCAGCTATGTACAGAACATATTGTACCATTGGTAATAGTCCGCGGCATGTAAGTGTAGCAATGACCTTGAGTGCGCAGAAACCAATTTTAGTAGAAAGTATTCTTTTTTTACAAGTATGAAAACTAATGGTTATCGCTTTAGTTAGATGCCGGGAACTATAAAATAAGCTGAAGTGCTATGAATTAATTGTCTTAAAAATGCCCGTATCTTACCAAAGATGTAATTTGTTTGGTGTCATATAGTTCAGTACCTACTATAATATTACTGTACTTACTATCCAATGGGAATTACAGTTATTTGTTTCCAAATTAAGAAAGTTTGTAATTTGTAATAATATAGTATATCGGTCAACAATATTTAACCCAATCTAATTGTAAGTAAAGATGGAGGCACGAAAGTATAGCAATGACTGTTATTTTGCGCACTTGTAAAAAAGAAGACTTTCTATGAAAATTGGTTTCTGCGCACTCAAGGTCATAACTACACTTTCTTGCCTCGGATTATAGGTATGTAGCTTTAGAACTTGTTATGGATGTCACCAAAAGATGTAGGTATAACCTTTTTTTATAACCGTAAGAGTGCGGAAAATGGAATTCGCATTACATTACAGTATAATGTAAATCCAGTATCATAAAGACAACAAGGTTAATTTTATCACTGTAGATAAACAAAAAATGCTTAGAATAATAACTCCTATAGAAACCTAATGCGTCCGCACAATTAAAGCTTAGTGGGTGGTACCCTAATTGGCGAAGGGGCTCGGTGGTACCCTTAGTGTCAAATGTGACAGCGACTCCGAACGTGTCTCCCGAAATAAAAATCATTATGACGGTTTGTGCGGTTTAAATCGTGTCACATAGAAATTAAAGGGAGAATAAGAATAATATTATCACTATTTCACAAGTAAGCTTTCAATATTTCATTGTATCTTGTTTATATTTAATCCAAAATAGAACGTTTATTTTCAATGTTCAGTGTTGCCCAATTGAGAAAAATATTTTCCCATTTTTCCTGACTTTTATCCAACTAATTATTTTATAAAACAATTATTGCTAACATATTTTCCTAATGTAAGTACCTACGACATATAGTCGACTGAGGGGCATTTCTCGTGCACTCGACATTGTAGTCGAATTAGACAAGTATTTGTATTGACGATAAATTTCATAATTCGACTTCATTGTCGAGTGCTCGCAAAATAAATAATACAAAAAAAATTTTTGTTATCTTCCATTCATATCAGTTTAATAATATTCTATTTACACCTCATAAAACATTACCTACCCCAAGCCACACTATTATTAATAATTGTGTTTGCCTAAAGGTTGTGACCTCACCACATACACATACCAATGTACCACCGAAATTGTACGTTAAATTTCCATAATACCTAGTGCTTATGTCGTAGTTTTTGTGAACGTATCTATTAGATCTATCTCGCAATAAACTTTACATTACTTGTTCATACCACACCGACCAACATTTTACGACACATTAGAAAACACTATTGAGGCGTCCGATTTATTTCCCCGTTTTCGGGGAAACTTCACCTTTACTAGCATCACATTTTGTAAAGACAAAAGTGTCAGTACGGTGCGCAGTAGGCTGCGTGAATTTTTTTGTGTCTCATTTTTGACAGAGCTCTAGTATGGAGACTCTCCTTCTATAGAGTTATTATTCTAAGCAAAAATGGCTTGCAGTGGAGGTGTGTAAAAATAGACCATGATACACAAATGTAACTGAGTGTGGGTGCTTTATTTTGGTGCAAGACCTACTCAGAGTCTTAAATAAGATATTATGGAATCTATTTTTTAAACCCCTGCAGTGGTAACATTTCTTTTTAAGGGGCTATACGAATTAAACTAGCGCCGCCAACCTATTTACACTGATTGTGGTGAAAATATGATATTTTTGAAGAAAATAAAACATTACAGACTTAGATCCAAGTAAATTGGATTTTTCAAGATGCATTACAATATTAATAACACACGAAAAGTAACAATAATGTTAATTATTGCTAAAAATGGCCACTTTTAGCAATAATTGACATTATTGTTACTTGTCGCGTGTTTTTTAAATTGTATTGCATCTTGAAAAATTCAATTTACTTTTATCTAAGTCTGTAATGTTGTGCTTTCTTAAAAAATATCGTATTTTCGCCACAATCAGTGTAAATAGATTGGCGGCGCTAGTTTCATTGGTATAGCCCCATAACATTGTTTTTTAACATTTTCTTTTTTTTAACATCTCATACATTGACCTGACTCCATACTAAGTAGCTTAAGCACTTGTCCTACAGATGTCAAAAAGTAAAGTTATCTTATGTGCATATCTGCCCTATGTATGCAAACTTTAATCAAAGGAATTGGGCCAAACAAATCATGATAAATGATAAATTTTGAATGAATAAATTAATAATTTTTTATTGCACACTAGTGGCCGCCCGCAACTTCGTTTGCGTGAACTTTATGACACTTGGCTTAAAGATGAACAAACTTGGAACCCCCTTTTCGCTCCATTAGGGGTTTAAGTTTGGAATATCCTTCCTTATAGGATCTCATCCAAAAATGCTCATCACATTTGACAATTTTCCATTCCATTTCATTCCATATTTGTTATAGTGGAGCTGGGCTCTTAGAGTTCCAAACCAGATGTTCCATGATCCTTTATTTTTTTCATGGCATCATAAAATGCTCATCAATCTAAACAACTTTGTTAAAGTGCCATTGACCTACCTCTTATAGTTTAGCTGGGCTGTTGTGGTTCTACATCAAGGAGCCTGGTCTTCAAAATATAATATATCCTATAAGTTGCCCTGATATTACAGCTATACAATAAAAAAGTTTCATTCGAATTGGTTCAGTAGTTTCCGAGATTAGCGCGAACAAACAGACAACAGACAAACAGATAAACAGACAACAGACAAACAGACAAAAGGACAAACAGACAGACAAAAATTTTAAAAATCATTGATTCATGTTCTGTTACTGTTTTTTTAGTCGTCCTAAGTTATTTTGAGATAAATATCTTCAATGTACAGACACAGCTTTTTTACATTTTTATTATATGTATAGATAAACTAAAAAAGAAGATATCTGTAACACAGGTGCTTGAGCTACCTATCTCAGAGTCAGATCAATGTATGTGATGTAGTGAAATATTATTATTATTACTAGTGGCCCGCCCTCACTTCGCTTCGGAACCGTAATTCAGAAATGAACCAATAGATGGCGCTGTGTCCAATTACATTGTGCAAGTGTTTCGTGTTTTCGGTTTACCTATAAGCCTTGTCGTTGTCTATAAAAGTTATCTCTTTATAAATAGTATAGATATAACTGAAGAAGAAGAAGACGCATGTCATCCTAGACCTCATCGTCACTTTTCATCAGGTGCGATTGTGGTCAAGCGTTGGCCTATAGTCTAATAAACAAAAAAAAAACAAGAACATGCAGGTTTCCTCACATTTTTTTCATGACATTAGACAAGCCCACAGATCACCTGATGGTAAGCGACTATACTGGAAGAGTCACAACTGGGCTGCCAACCTTTGCCATGACAAAAATGTTATCACTATCTGTGCCGCTTATTGGGCAATTCACATGAAATTGTTTGATTTTTTTAATGTGATTGGTGGCAGTCTAGCAGACGGATCACCTTATGATGAGACACCTGTAACACCAGTAGTCTCTTGTGAGGCCGTGGTATCGCTGCGGTCGAACCGGTCCATACATGCCGCAGCTTGGCTGTCCCACGGTTAAATTATGCGAATTAATCACGGTTTTATCACGTTATGTCGCAGTTACCAACTGATAAGAGCAATGTAGTAATCACTTACGCAATTAAGATTGTGTTGCCCCCGTGTACTTTTTATCTACTTTATATCATGTAATATTTAAAAATATAAAGGTTAACGCATTGTTGGGCAAATGTGATATCTCCTAGATACAATAAGAATTGTTTTCAACGGCCCAGTTTTGACATGAATGGCCTGGCTGGAATAGACCCCTTGGCGAGCAAATAGTCTATTGCCCCTGGCGGCAAAATAGTTTACAGCCCCTGGCGACAATATAGTCTACCGCTCCTTGCGGCATAATAGTCTTCCGCCCTTGGCGAGCAAATAGTCTATTGCCCCTGACGGCAAAATAGTCTACCGCCCCTGGCGACAAAATAGTCTTCCGCCCCCGGCGACAAAATAGTCTTCCGCCCCCGGCGGCAAAGTAAATCTTCCTCCCCTGGCGGCAAAATAGTCACAAGACCAATTAACTTTCTCTTCATGAATTTATCAAAATTAAGCAGAGCCAAGTACATCCAACCAATTAATCCAATGGCTACAGGCGAGTGACAAATGTTTCGTTTAAGTAAATGGTTTTATAATAAAAGTTGGTGGAAAATGTATGGGTAGTTCATTGACATAATTTTTTTTTTAATTTTATACTTTAAAAATGGACTTGCCCAGGAAACTTTGAATGCTCACAAAACCAGCTAGACGTTATATTTTTAACTGAAAATTTTGGCCATCGGTTCTTATTTACCAATATTTTGATAGAGAATCAATATTTTTTACTAGGTATATCAAGATTAGTCAAATACCCAATTGAACGATCCATATAGCCTTTGTAGGTGGGCACAACATTGATAAAAATCTACCAATGACTGATAATGCTTTCTATTACAGATGCGACGCCGACCCAGCCGCATTGGCGAAGTATGTCTACGCCCTGGTGAAGAAAGACAAGCCCCTGCAGGAGCTGCGAGAGGGCATGCTGGATCAGCTCGACGTGTTCCTGCAGCATGGTGAGTAGGGAGAGCCACGCTTCGGCATGAATGGGCCGGCTCGACCGGAGTGACCGGCCTGAAGCAGCGCCTGCCATGTGTTTCGTCGAGGAGGTGTGCCCAGGAGGGAAAGGGCGCTAAAGGTTGGCAGCGCACTAGTGACTGTACTGGTGTTGCAAGTGTCTATGGTCGGCGGCATTTGCCTACCATCAGGGTAACCGTCTGCTCGTCTGCCACTTAGGGACCATTCAAGTATTACGTAAGCATCGATGGGGGGGGGGGGGTCTGGGCACTGCTTACTTTTGATAAATTTATGAAGGAAAAGTATATTTTTTCGACCATTTTTGCTGACAAGGGGGAGAGGGGGGTTGAATTTCCCAAAAAATCTGCTTACGTAATACTTGAATGGTCCCTTATCGCATAAAAAAAGTAGTGGAGCTAAAATGCTTCCCTGAAGGACACCTTTTTGAACATGTTGAATAATAGTGGTGATAGATTACCTCCTTGAGGTACACCAACTTAGGACGTCCAACAGTAATGGAGATGAAAGTCAGTAGATGAAATTTAATAGTAGTGGATCCAAAGTACTTCCCTGAAGAAACCTCCTTGGGGGACTCCAAATAACAGAAGGTTTTTGAGGAGCACTGAACGTGTTCTTGCAATGTGGTGTCTTAAAGACGAATTTTATGTTACATAGAGAAAATTCAGTAGTAGTGGACTAAAATGGGAAGTATTATCTATATCTATCTTCTATATCTTCTATCTATCTATATCTTCTATATTCTATCTATATCTTCTATCTTCTTCTTCTTCTATACTATTTATAAAGAGATAACTTCTATAGACAACGACAAGGCTTAGGTAAACCGAAAACACGAAACGCTTGCGCGATGTAATTGACCACAGCGCCATCTATTGGTTCATTTCTGAATTACGGTCCCGAAGCGAAGTGAGGGCGGGCCACTAGTAATTATTAAAGAGGCGTTCCAATACCACTATTATACAATATTATCGTCTTAACACTCAAATACTACAGAATAACTAATCTTAAGCGTTCGCTTGCTTCCAGAAACAAAGCCATTCGTGGACATGCTGTTCAAGTCGCTGGAGAGCCACGAGTACCTCCAGGCGGCGGAGAAGCCGACGGCTCCGGAGGCGCCGCAGGACGAGCCGCAGCCCGAGGCGGAAGCAGAGACCAATAACCATGGTGAGTTGGTTGTTACAACATCGACATCGCCACACCACACTGAGACGCAAATAAAATTGTTTGACTGTGGAAGAGCCAGAGTCGGCTCGACCGGATTGATACCACTGCCTCACAGAAAATCGGCGTGAAGCAGCCCCTGTGCTGTGTTTCGCCGAGTTAGTGAGGGTACCGGAGGCCCACCCGGGGGGAAGGGGATAAAAGGTAGCAGCGCACTTGTAACTCCACTTGTGTTGCAAGTGTCTATGAGCGGCGGTAATTGCTTACCATCAGGTGATCCACCTGTTCGTCTGCTACCTATCACGTAAAAAAAACAAAAGCCCTCACTCACTGAAACACAGCACAGGTGTTGCTCCACGCCGGTTTTCTGTGAGGTCGTGGTATCACTCCAGTGGATCCGGCCTATTCAAGCGAAGCGTGGCTCATTAGGTGATTCGTCTGCCACAAATTACATTTAAAAAATCCTCTATTATTTCAAATCATCCCCTTCAAGTACCACGGTATCTCCGTACAACTACGTTTGTACCCACTGTACGGTCTTACCGCACATTATGTACCATCAGCATTTTCACATAATGTATCATTTTTCATGTCAGCAACTCAGTACCTATTCGATCGTCACCGTGTGTACTCATATCAGTAATTAATCAATAAATCAACGGCATCAAGTGAACTACTTATCATTTACTATATCATCAACTATCAACTTTTATCATCATATCAACTTCTAAAGATCGTACGGCTAGCAGTTCGTACACCCACTGTATATTATTATTACATATTCTTTGATTTTTTTTTATTTTTCATTTCTTCACAGTCCCCCCGCCGCCCCCCGCGACCAACGGCAGCTCGCCGCCCCGGGGCGCTCCGGCCGGGCCTCCCGGGCCCCCCGGGGCGGCGGGGGCGGAGCGCGCGCGGCGACTCGTGGTGTCGCGGCCTAAGCCCGCGCCGCCCCTGCCGCATCCCCGCGCTAGGGCTCCGCCCAACGAACAGACGCTGGTTAAAGTGAGTATCCACTAATATCTATATCTTTTTTTTTTATGTGATATGTCTCCGGTACCCTCACTCACTCACGCACGTAATTCAGAAATGAACCAATAGATGGCGCAGTGGCACATTACAATCGCGCAAGCGTTTCGTGATTTCGGTTTACCTAAAGCCTTGTCGTTGTCTATAGAAGTTATATCTTTATAAATAGGATAAAGGATTTACTATCGGTAAACAATGGTCAAATCGCACCTAACAAGTTTTTTTTATGTGATAGGTAGCAGGCGAGCAGGCGGATCACCTGATGGTAAGCAATTGCCGCCGCCCATGAACACATGCAACAAGGGCGCTGCTAACCCTTTTATCCCCTTCCCCCCCGATGGGCCTCCGGTACCCTTACTCACTCGGCGAAAACACAGCACAGGGGCTGCTTCACGCCGGTTTTCTGTGAGGCAGTGGAATCACTCCGGTCGAGCCGGTCCATTCATGCCGAAGCGTGGCTCTCCCACAATCCTAACTTACTTGTATAGTCCGAGGCAAGAAAGTGTAGTTATGACCTTGAGTGCGCAGAAACCAACTTTGATAGAAAGTCTTCTTTTTTACAAGTGCGCAAAATAACGGTCATCGCTATACTTTCGTGCCTCTATAACTAACTCTACGCGTACTAGTCTACTGCTGTTTTGTTCAGCCGGGCTAACATGCGCGCCACGAGATAATTTTGTCGACACTCGTATTGTGTCGCCGCAAGTTGCGTCTCGCTCACCTGACTGAGCGATGAGCGGGATAGAAGGATGCGCTCTTCGCGAACGTGAGTCGACAAAATTTTGTCGCGGTGCGCATGTTAGGCCTACTGGACCTTATTTACAACCAAGGCTGGCATTATTTAAAAATATGTTCATTTCTATTATTCGCAGGTCCTACCTCTGACAGAACTCCTGGAAGAGCCTGTTGACCACGCCCCGAGGAGGAGGGACAGGCGAGCAGATTCGGTGAGTCGTCATCAACATAAAAGTATATACTGTGTGTATCTGTGAACATTTACATCCCTTTAACCACGTGTTCTATCAATCATTCTGAATTTTTTGACCAAGAATTTTTCGAAATTAGTCGATATTTTTTTCGAACTCCCATACAAAATTACCAAGTCACGTGACCGCCTGTGTATGAAAAGTTGAAATTTATTGTCACGTGAATTTCCAAATGTCATAGAACAAATGTCTTTCAGAATGGTTGGTAAAAGACGTGGTTAAATGGATGTAAATGTTTACAGATACACCTTGTATATCCTACTACTATTATAAAGGCGAAAGTTTGTAAGTATGGATGTATGGATGTTTGTTACTTTTTCACGTAAAAACTACTGAATGGATTTGAATGAAACTTTACCACAATACAGCTTATACATCAGAATAACACATAGGCTACAATTTATAAAAATATATTGTGTTGAAAATATGACGGTAAGTGTCAATAATTAACTCCACGTTTACGAAGTCGCGGGCGGCCGCTAGTTATAAATATAAATAAAATGTTCCAAACAAAATCTATTGATAAAAACTGGCTCCGGAATCAGTCTATTTTAATGATAAAATGTTTAGATAACTTTCTTATGTATTTAACTTTCCACAAAAATGTTCGTATATTGTTAAAAAGTCAAGATGACGAATGTAACCACAAAGTTATAGTGAAACATACAGTTTTACTCTTCTAGCAATACATTGTAAACATATTTTGTTTGCTACAGCTGCGGTGCGACAAGGACGACAGACGCCGGCGTCGCTCTCGCTCGTGGGAGCGGCGCGGGCGCGCGCGCAGGCACCACGACGAGCGGAGGTATGACAGGTAACCCAGGGGACTAACACTAGCTTACTGCATTACCATTTAACTAAATTGTCATCATCATCACACACCAATCAACCTGTAGGCCTAACATGCGCACCGCGACAAAATTTTGTCGACTCTCGTTCGCGAGAGCGCATCCTTCTATCCCGCTCATCACTCAGTCAGGTGAGCGAGACGCAACTTGCGCCGACACAATACGAGTGTCGACAAATTATCTCGCGGTGCGTTAACCCGGCTGATCCCACAGCACAGCGCCCCAATCTTTACTTAAAGGGCTACAATTTACATTAAAACGGCCACTTTTAGCAATAATTAACATTATTGTTACTTGTCGCGTGTTAAAAATATTGTATTGCAATAAAGTTTGTAGAAAAATTCTAAGTTTGTAAAAAATGTCGCCAGAATCAATGTAAGTAGCACAAAATAGGGAGTGACACAGAAGCCTGACTGTCCACTAAGAGCTAAAAATAAGTCATGTACTCACGCATGCGCACAAAACGCCTTTTCGACCACATTAATCCCAGCCTATGACATAAGATTGTCGAACTGTCGAGGTCTGTGGTAGAGGCCGCGCGCTTATGCACTCATGCCGGGCAACAACCCTAGCATAATTATGTCAACGAACTCTTCTAAATTCAAAATCAAGGCTGAGTCAGCTTTCTGTGTCAGTCCCTATTTTGTGTGAGTAGGTTGCCGGTGCTAGTTTCATCGATATAGCCCCTTAATTTAATACTATCGTTTAAGAGGCCATTATTATTATGCTAATGTGTCGCGTTTGTCGCCAGAAGGCCGGCATCGAAGTCCCCGATCGCCTCGCGGCCGCTACCGCAACAGGAGTCCGCCTGCCGCCCTCGTTGACCGGGTCGGGAGTAGATCCAGGTGTGTATATTATCATCTATATCTATACCCAAAACTGTAATTCGAGACCAAAAAATCTACTACAATGTTGCTATTGCAATAAAATGATCGTACCATAGTATAAACCCTTTTTCTCTAAATACCTACACTAGCTGATGTAATTTATTTATTGGTAATTTTGATTCTATAATTTAAAGAAATAATTTTATTAACTTATTTCACGTAAATACAAGACGTTTTAATAAAAACTTAATCATCCGTATTTTTATTTTTCAAAGATGTTATTTGCGCTTGTAACACTTCAGGTGTTTAATAAACATTTAGTACCTACCCACAACATTTAACAATGTATGAAAACTTGCACAGTTTAGGTCTGCATAATAAGAAAAATAATGCCAAAAAGGTTGGCGAAACCTGAAAACGTCACTTGGAAAATGACATAAGGACTTTAACAGATTTGACAGTAACGTATCTGTCGTAGATTTTTTGGTCTCGAATTCCAAGTTTGGAGTATACAGGGTGTAACGAAGAGGGGATATTATCCCAAAGTGAATCGATTCTGACAAACTACAAGTCTAAGGGCCTCTTTCACCACCACGAGTAAAGTGTGAAGTAATTTACTTGTCAATTATGGAGGGTTCGGAGAAAATGGCCCATGGTCCGCGGCCTAGTTTAATTTAAATATGTTTTTCAATACAATACCAGGGGCCAATCTCACATCAAAAATAACCAATCATCGTGTAGTTGGACCTTAGTTCTGAAGTACGCCATCTAGCGGAATTTTCACACGAGATAACCCCCATTTATTGATTTTATTTTATTCAGATCAAGATCACCAGTCCCCGTGCGAGACAGAGAGCACGAGCGCGAGCGAGAGAGGCTGCGCGTCCCGCGCGAGATGGAGCGAGAGAGGATGTCGCGCGACAGAGAACACAGGGACCGGATGTCCATCTCTAGGGATAGAGACAGGTGGGTGACGATTCACAAATGACTTTGGGAGAGCCATGCTTCGGCGTGAATGCGCCGGTTCGACCGAAGTGATACCGAACCTTCATTTCATCATCTTGATGGTTGGCGATCTAGCACTGTGCGTTTTTCGAGGAATTTTCTCCCGCGAACCTCAGTCTTGTGGAATAGTTTAGCTGCGGCTGTATTTCCTGACGGCTATGACTTAGGGACCTTCAAGAAACGAGCGTACTCCTTCTTAAAAGGCCGGCAACGCATCAGCGACCTCTCTGATCTCGCAGATGTTCATGGGCGGCGGTGATTACTTACCAGCAGGTGAACCGCTTGCTCGTTTGCCGCCACTAGTATAAAAAAAAAGCTCACAGAAGACTGTGTTTCGCCAAGTGAGTGAAGGTAAACATTTATGTGATAGGTAGCAGACGGATCAACTAATGGTAAGCGATTATAAGTATTGCCCACAGACACCTGCAACACCAGTAGAGTCCCAAGTGTACTGCCAATCTTTTAACCCCTTTCCCATTGGGCCTGCGGTACCCTCGCTCACTCAACGAAACACAGGTATCATTCATGTCGAAGCGTGGCTTTCTCACGGTTGATTAAGCCCTGTCCCATCATAGTAGCGATGACTTGATTTCTATAATCGAGGCTTTTGCCCTGCAGTGGGACAGTATAGACATCAGCCTAACAATAAAATATCAACTTTATTGTTCTGGAGAGTAATCTATGTTACTCTCCATCCCTTCAACTATTTCCACTTAAAACTTTTAACTGTGGGAGAGCCACGCTTCGGCATGAATGAGCCGGCTCGACCAGAGTGATACCACTGCCTCACAGAAAACCGGCGTGAAGCAGCTCCTGTGCTGTGTTTCGCTGAGTGAGTGAGGATTCCGGAGGCCCACCCGGGGGGAAGGGGATAAAAGGTTGACAGCGCACTTGTAACTCCACTGGTGTTGCAAGTGTCCATAAGCGGGGGCAATTGCTTACCATCAGGTGATCCGCCTGCTCGTCTGCTATTTATCACACGTCAATATCAACGTAAAAAAAAACGTCAATTCGTCGCTCCGTTTTGCCGGGAAAAAAGACAAACATACAGATAGACATACACACTTTCCCATTTATAATATAAGTACCACATCATTTAGATGCTTGGCAATCTTCAACTGTGCGTTTTTTAAGAGACTTTCTGCCTCGAACTACAAAACTATGGAATGAACTGTCACCAGCAGTATTTCCGAACCGATACGATCTACAAACCTTCAAAAAGCGAGCGTATTCCTTCTAAAAAGGTTGGCAGCGCATTTGCGACTCCTCTGGTGTTGCGGGTGTCCATGGGCGGCGATAATCGCTTAGCCATCAGGTGATCCGTCTGCTCGCCTGCCACCTATCACATAAAAAAATCCCATATGAAATTTGCTACCGGCCTGTAGTAGGGGACTGTTCAAATTACGTAAGCATCGATTGGGGTCTTGACTCTGCTTACTTTTGAAAAATTCAGGAAGAGAAAGTATATTTCATCGACCATTTTTGCTGACGAGGGGGGAAGGGGGTTAAAGGAGTTGACCCAGAATGTATGGAGTCTCGCGTGGTATATGTACCCTATACCAAAATATAGAGAATTATATGAGGAATAGTTTTTGACTATCCAATTTCTCTATTGTAGCGTTGTTTTTAACAAAGGATTGCAACACACAACAAAATGGTTGTCAATGTAGGTTACATACTGATTGACATTACGAATTCGATGACGTTTGACGTTTGTGTGCCTGTCTGACGTTTGACGAAACAAACGTAACAAACCACAGACTAAGAAAAAAAAACTACCTAATAAACCAAACCATCTAACGTCACATTGACAAACATAGACATTGACAGTTGTTTTTTTTTGTCTTTTGTCACGGTCGTCTCGCGCGTCTTGTCTTTGGTAAAGGTTGAAAAATGGTCATCTTTTTTATTTTATAACCACGAAACTGTGCATTATATGGAATTGACTGTATTTTCCTCGTACTAAGTAATTTTTTCTCCGTTTTTTAATGTAGCGTACATAGACCCAACCTATAATGGGACAACTCCTTTTCCAAAAAAACTACTTAAGTAATACTTAAATGAATAGTCCCTAGCCTATTATTAATAGTAATTTGGTGTGCCTATTACTATAATTTCTATTTATATTGCAGATCTCGCGAGAGATCCCGCGAGCGCTCCCGCGGCTCGGGCTCCCCTCGCGACTCGCGGCTGGAACACAACGACGCCTACAAGAGGCGCTGTAGAGACTTTGACGGTGAGCAATATATACTGTCAACTTTTATATTAACCCCGATCATCCTCGCACATGACAACATAATATGTTATGACTGAGCCCAAAACTGGAATTCGAGACCAAAAAATCTACTACAATGTTGCTACTGCAATAAAATGATCGTTCCATAGTATACCCCTTTTTTCTAAAAACACTCGTTGATGTAATTTATTTATTGGTATTTGCGATTCTATAATTTTAAAAAATAATATTATTAACTTTTCTTCATTTAAATACAAGACGCTTTAATAAAAACTTAATCATCCGTATTATAGTTTTCAAAGATGGTATTGCGCTTGTAACACTTCAGGTGTTAATAACATTTGGTATCTATACTCTGATTCATAATCATGTAAACTGACAGATGAAAATGACAAGTTTCTATGTATTTTGACATTTTGCATGTGTCAAATTGAGTGATAATATATGGGGACTAGCGGCCGCCCGCGACTTCGTCCGCGTGGAAAAGTAACTTTTTACCCCCCTTTTAACCCCTTACAACCCCCTTAATATTATTATGTTGATAGCCTATAGCCTTCCTCGATAAATGGACTATCCAACAAAAAAAGAATTATTCAAATCGCACCAGTAGTTTCGGAGATTAGCGCGTTCAAACAAACAAACTCTTCAGCTTTATTATATTAGTATAGATGACACATTGACATCTGTCAGTTTACTTTACATGATTATGAATCAGAGTATATCTACAACATTTTAACTTACATATTTATACAGATGCAAAATAGTGACGTATCTATCGTAGATTTTTTGTTCTTGAATTCCAGTTTTGAGTATAGGTTATTTGAGGTTGGATTCGTATCGGCGTAGACAAAGCACAAAATAATTACACACAGAAGTTAGACTTTGACCTGATTTTGAATTTAGAAGAGTTCGTTGACATACGCTAGGGTTGTTGCCCGGCATGAGTACATAAGCGCGCGGCCTCTACCACAGACCTCGACAGTTCGACAATCTTATGTCATAAGTTAGAATTAATGTGGTCGAAAAGGCGTTTTTGCCCGTTAGTGCGCATGCGTGAGTACATGACATATTTTTAGCTCTTAGTGGGGAGTCAGCCTTCTGTGTCAATATGTATTTTGTGGTCAAAGTATGGTGAAGGCATATCTAACGATTGTAATGTTTGCCTGTGCACAGAGAAGGGGTACTGCATGCGCGGCGACCTGTGCCAGTGGGACCACGGCAGCGACCCGCTGGTGCTGGAGGACGCCGCCCTCACGCGCGTGCTGACCGTGCCGCCTGCGGTGCCAGGTACATTATTTGTTACATTTGCGTTATATTCTTAATTTGTTAATTCTATAGTAAATATTGCACTTAGAAAAATCCTCGGAGGGTTCAGATGGGACTTGAACCCACAACCTCATCATCATGCTCAGCTGTCAGCTCATGGCGAGTTAAGCACTTACGAAATTCGTCGGCTTAGTAAGGGGCTCGGATGGTGTAAAGTGGATAGCATATCTGCCCGGTTTGCGGAAGGTTGTGGGTTCAAGTCCCACCTGAACCCTCCGAGGATTTTTTTAAGTGCAATATTTACTTAAGAATAAATTGCAAAAAATTGCTATACCAAAAATAAAAATATTGTTAATTCTTTGCCAGCCGGGCTAACATGCGCACCACGAGATAATTTGTCGACACTCGTGATTTTGTCGGCGCATGTTGCATCTCGCTCACCTGACTGAGGATGAGCGGGATAGAAGGATGCGCTCTCGCGAACGCAGAGTCGACAAAAATTTTGTCCGGTGCGCATGTTAGCATGCGGGTCCTCACGATACAGGTTAACCTAGTGGAAGGACCAAAGGTAATCTTGACTGATTAGTCATCCAGTAGCAACAAAAGTACTCAACAAAATGTTTGACCAAGCACATGTCATTATCATATTAACATAAATATGTATGTATTCTCATTTTGTTGAAAATAAAATAGTTTTCATTTTTTCATTTTTGTTTTCAGTTCTAATAATTTTTCTTATCAATTAAAAGTGGGTTCGGAGAAAATTGGCCTCTTTGTATTGAATAATTTATTGATGTCATGAATCATGTTAGTTAACTGACAGATGAAAATGACAAGTTGCTATGCATTTTGCATCTGTAAATGAGTGATAATGTATGGGGATGACACATGGACATGTGTCAGTTTACTTCACATGATCAGGCCTGTCCCACTCCGCGTGTAGTATCAAACTTGCAAGTACATGCGGCGTCCCCTCCGGAGGGGCCAGTCAGTAGAAAATCACGAGCGAGCGGCGACGCATGCGCGACAGTTGCGTGCTATAGAAAGAGAACGCACTTCTAGGTATGAATAATGGTAGGCATTGAACGCTCGGCGGTCGGAATTTCAACGTTATGTTATGGTAGCCCGAGTCTTTATTTTTCTATAAACGGCTTTTAGAAGTGGGCATTCTGTACTTGTACTATTAAGTATTCTGTGACATGATTAGAACCAGAGTATAGGCCGCGGACCAGGGGTCTGTTTCCTCCAAACCCACTTAAATTGAGGAGTAAATTACTTGACACTTTACTCAAAGATGGTAAATGAAGCCCTATATTTGATAATGGGAAATGCACAAAAGTAACTATACTCTAAACTGGAATTCAAGACCAAAAAATCTACGACAGATACGTCACTGTCAAATCTGTTAAAGTCACTTATGTCATTTTAAGTGACGTTTTTAGGTTTCGCCAACCTTTTGGGCATTATTTTTCTCATTAAGGAGACTAAACTGTCAAGTTTCCATACATTGTTAAAAATTTTGTAGGTAAATACCAAATGTTATTAACACCTGAATTATAACAAGCGCAATACCATCTTTGAAAACTAAAAATACGGATGGTTAAGTTTTATAAAAGGGTCTTGTATTCACCATATTGGATTTAGCATGACATTACCTAACTTACCATGTCAACTGCAAAATTTAATTTTAATCGGGGAAAACTGATACGATATGTATGTAATACATAGAAACATTGCAAGATCAAAAAAAAAAAAAAAAAATTCCGATCTAGGTACAATAAGTGGATTATTAATAATTTGTTTGAGTTACGGATCATTTCTTTAAACAAATCATGGAATCAGTTACCTATACAGGGTGTATCTGTGAACATTTACATCCCTTTAACCACGTGTTCTATTAACCATTCTGAACAACATTTGTTCAACAACTTTTCCAAATTCTTCGAAAAAATTTTTTGACTCCCATACAAAATGACCAAGTCACGTGACCGACTTTGTATGGAAAGATGAAAATTTTTATGCGAATTTTCAAAAGTCATAGCACAATAATGTTGTTCGGAATGGTTGGTAGAACACGTGGCTAAAGGGATGTAAACGTTCACAGATACACCCTGTATATAATATAAAAATATAATTAAATTCAAATGAGTGCACGCAAACCGATAAAAATACCTATAGTAGATGAAATAAATAATAAGCGTTGCGACTCCGTGTATTCCTTGCTCTGAACTTTCCGTAAATCACCATATGCAGCTTCGATTGACACGTAGTATACATTACTGCTTTAACTGTCAAGATGTTTACACATGCAGGTTTGCAAACAGCAGTGTATACACAGATCAGTTGAAGCATATAAGGTGAAATTTGGAACATTTGCCATCTTCGCGCTTGGTTATTGTATGGCGCGCTATGTCCATTGTAGGTGGAATGTCATTGGAAATTGTTAACTATACTCTGGTTTTTAAACATGTGTAGTTAACTGACAGATGAAAATGACAAATTTCTATGCATTTTGCATCTGTAAAATTGAGTGATAACTGGGGGTCTGTTTCCTCCAAACCCACTTAAATTGAGGAGTAAATTACTTGACACTTTACTCAAAGATGGTGAATGAGGCCCTCAATCTATTTGCCGTGTCAATTTATACGTTATACTCCAAACTGGAACTCAAGACCAAAAAATCTACTACAATGTTGCTACTGCAATAAAATGATCGTACCATAGTAACCCCTTTTTTTCAAGGGCACTCGCTAATGTAATTTATTTATTGGTAATTGACAACATTAAGTAGGTAAATTTTCTTCATTTTGATGCTTGAAATGTAAACTAGAGTTAAAAATCCATACTAATATTATAAATGCAAAAGTAACTCTGTCTGTCTGTCTGTCTGTCTGCTACTCTTTCACGCCAAAACTACTCAACGGATTTAAATGGAAGTTGGTATACAGATAATCTAGACCCTGAGAAAGGACATAGGCTACTTTTTATTGCGAAAAGGGGGTTGTAAGGGGTTGAAAGGGGGGTAAAAAGTTACTTTTCCACGCGGACGAAGTCGCGGGCGGCCGCTAGTTATACATATAGAGAGTTTGCACATGAATATTAACGAAACATTTACCTACAATTTAGTTCTAGTTTTACGTTAGTTCATTTGGTCTGTTAGTGTTAATTGTTTTTTAAGCCCATCGTAAGATAATTTTAAGACTGTCAGCCAAGTATTGGCAATACCTAGGCGTCCTAGGCCTTCAAACAACATATAATAACATAACATAACATCAGCTGAGCTCCTTCCCTTTGTCTCGCATAATTATCTTACTACCTGTATTTTTAATTTTTCTCCTGTTTTAGAATTATGTTTTAAAGAGACAATAATGTATTCTTATTCTTAAATTTTTCTTCATTTTGATGCTTGAAATTAAACTAGAGTTAAAAATATTACTAGAGTTTTGGGTATAGTTCAATTTATTCGCCGTCTCATGAACATTCACCATCACCCATCTCCAGAGTACAACCCCCTGGCGCCGGACATCTGGTGCGGAGCCCCGGGCTTCGCCCCGTACCCGCCGCCGCCGCACGCGCACCCGCTGGCGCACCCGCATCCGCCCAGGGAGCTTATACCTATACCCAGGTTGGTGGTCACTTTGATAACAAATAATCTTTGGTATTTTCTCCCAAAACACAATATAATAGGGTATTTTTTAGTCGTTGAAATACCGACATTCGATACCTAGATTTGACGACCCGGTTGGTTCAGTGGTAGTGAATGCTGCGTCTGGACCAAGGGTTGCGGGTTCGATCCCCGCACAGTACAAACATTTGTGTGCATGAACATGTCTGTTTGTATTGGTCTGGGTGTTTTCTATGTATTTTAAAGTATGTATTTACAAAAAGAAAAGTATTTTACGTATATATTTGTAATACCACTGTTGGTTCTGATATCTGTAACACAAGTGCTTGAGCTACCTATCTCAGAGTCAGGCCAATGTATGTGATGTAGTGAAATATTATAGACTCGATAATTTATTGTAGAAGTGTACGATAATATAAATGGGGAGTGGGATAAGGAATTGCGTGGCTCAAGTGGCAATGGGCAGGGCACATTGCGAGGACACGGCCACTTTTAGCAATAATTGACATTATTATTACTTGTCGCGTGTTTTATACTTTATTTATTGCATCTTAAAAATTTCAATTTACTTGGATCTAAGTCTGTAATGTTTTATTTTCTTCAAACATATCATATTTTCGCCACAATCAGTGTAAATAGGTTGGCGGCGCTAGTTTCATTCGTATAGCCCCTAAGTTTCGCGAATTTGGACGACTTCTTGGTACAAGTCGCAAGTGGGGTGAATGACGATAATTGGGTATTTGACTAAATTTTTTTATGTGTTTAATCAAAAGACGCCTCAATTTAAGAAACATCGTTGAAAGAATCACTTGATTCTCATTTGAATTACCTGAGATATCACAACTATAAGAGCACATATTTTGGGCAAGCCCAAAAACGCTCTATACAAATGGCTATTGAAGTGTGATGTCACAACTCAAACTTTTGTATGGGCGTCTAGTAAATTTTGTTTGGTAGCTATATTAAATGTTTCGTTTAAGTAAATGGTTTTGTAATAAAAGTTGGTGGAAAATGTACGGATAGTTCAATGATATAATATTTAAAAAAAAATTATACTTTAAAAATGGACTTGCCCGTGAAACTTTGAATGCTCACAAAACCAGCTAGACGCTATATTTTAAACTGAAAATGTTGGCCATTGGTTATTATTTACCAATATTTTGATAGAGTATCAATATTTTTTACTATATCGAGATTAGTCAAATACCCAATTGCAAGTTTATCTGGCACGAACTGTAGGATGTGAGGTTGACCTCAGCGATGTGTCGCCAGGTTCCCGGGGCGCGGGCGGCTGGAGGCGCCGCCTCTCCCGCCGCCGCCGCGTCACCCGCCGCCGCACAAGAAGAACTTCGACTACAACCGCCTCGGTGAGACACTAACACTACACACTAGCATACACTATACTCTGATTCATAATCATGTAAAGTAAACTGACAGATGTCAATGTGTCATCCCCATATTTTATCACTCAATTTGACACATGCAAAATGTCAAAATGCATAGAAACTTGTCATTGACATCTGTCAGTTTACTTTACATGATTATGAATCAGAGTATACATCACTATACCCAAAACTGGAATTCAAGACCAAAAAATCTACTACAATGTTGCTACTGCAATAAAATGACCGTACCATAGTATACCCCTATTTTTCTAAAAACACTCGCTGATGTAATTTTTTTTATTGGTAATTTTGATTCTATTATTAAAAAAAATAATTTTATTAACTTTTTTTCACGTAAATACAAGACACTTTAATAAAAACTTAACCATCCGTAATTTTAGTTTTCATAGATGGTATTGCTTGGTATTGTATTGCGCTTGTAACACTTCAGGTGTTAATAACATTTGGTATCTACCTACAACATTTTCACTTACTTATTTATACAATACCTCATCGACTTCAAGATTCTGAAGTTCACCTGATGAAATATCTGTTGATAAGTTTGAGTCAGTTGAAGTATCCATCCATAGGTTCCTAAGATCCATAGGCTGATTATCATCATCATCATCATCAGCAACCCACGCTCGTCCACTGCTGGACATAGGTCTCCCCTAACGCACGCCACCGCTCCTGATTTTCGGCCACTCTCATCCAGCTCACTCCAGCCAGCCTTCGACTGTCGTCATCCCATCTTGTAGCAGGGCGTCCAACACTACGTTTGTCATCATCATCGTCATATCAGCCCACACCCACCCACTACTGAGTATAGGCCTCTTCTCTATCACGCCACTGTCTGGTCTGTCTGTCTGTATGTATACTTTACTTTACTTGTTTGATTCCCAGGCGCCCCCGGCCCCCCCTGCCGGCGAACGCAGTGAACTGTTCCCTGGAGGTGAAGAAGGTGCCGCGGGGGCTGAACGACATCACGCATCTCAACAACCATTTCTGCAAGTTCGGCAAGATTGTCAACATACAGGTGAGACTGCCCACTGCCACTTCAGCTTGCTAATCCGGTGAGCTATGTCGATAACTTTGGTTCTCTGCCGGATCACCTCGTTTAGGGGGTCTACTCCGCCAAACGATATCGAATTATTCGTAACGATACGTCAGTTCATACAAAAACCCTACTCTAACACAGCTAAAATACGAATAATTGAATTTGACAGCTTCACAAAGATCCCATTGCATCTTTTTGAGTTTCATTTTATTTCTTAACTACCTGTTACCAGCGACTTCGTCCGCGTGGAATAGTATCTTTGGGAGCATTTTTAACTATTTATTATTTTTCACCCCCCCCTTTTCGCAATAAAAAGTAGTCTATGTTCTTTCTCAGGGTCTAGGACCGTGGTCGTCAAACTGCGGCCCGCAGACGTTATTTGTGCGGCCCGCGATATAGTAGATTTATTTAATTACTAGTCAACTACATATTCATACTTATCTGAAATCAGTTTAGTGGTTTTTAAGTAGAGAAGTAATAGACATACATTTTCGCATTTATATGAATAGTGTGGACTACTATGGATAAGTACCTATGCAAAAGCTCTTGAAACGCATATACTGCGGCCCGGGCCCTGATGTTCATATTGATATGTGGCTTTGAAGAGTAAAGTGTGACGACCGCTGGTCTAGACCATCTGAATACCATATGGGGTAAACTTGGTATACAGATGGTAAAAGTTCTGAATAAAGTATATTTATTTTTTTATTATTTATTTATTTAATTGCCACATGTTACATTGTGGTCTTAAAACTAAATATTCTAATTAATGCTGACTAGCAATATGTATACATGACCCTGATAGGTTTTTGGAGTAATTTTACATAGAAGTTTAACAGGTTATGCCTTTATTAACCATATCATTTTGCGCAACAACAACAAAAACTCATTCCAAATGCAGGCAGCGCTTGGATTTCATAACCCATAGCCCTTTATTGTGTGGATAAGGTAGAGAAAACATTGAAAACAACAAGATATAATTTAACAATAGGTGCTTTTATTATCATTCTTCATCATCTTCAATAACTAAGACATTGTCTAAGAAAGCAAGGCAACTGCAGCACTATTCATCAATTCCCATCCCAAAATCAATATCACAGTCCGAGTCGTATTATAAGTGGCGAAAGCAAGAGTCCTTAGGCAGTTCGGGTCAAAAATTATAAAGAAAATAGGAGTAAAGCAGCGAAAACACACAGAACACACTCGAGGATTCGCGCCAAAAATACTTTGATTTATGTAAATCAAAATCCAATCGTCATCACAACCGAAATCTATTGAACAGAGCTGGGGTCAATGGTAAAGGAAGATACTAGTCCGGAGAATAGTAATATGGGTCTTTAAATGCAAAATCACAACGAAACGATAATCTTTACGACACCATCAGAGATGTCGTAGGAATGTTCGTCGATTTGACGTTTGTGAAGCTGTCAAATTCAATTATTCGTATCGTTTTATGGTGTATTAGAGTAGGGTTTTTGTAAGAACTGTCAAAGCAATATCGTTCGTATATTCGTATCAACGACAGTCGATACGATGGCACTTAGAGTAGGCTCCGACACGATTATTGGCACGATATATCGTTTATCGTTCGGCGGAGTAGACCCCTAGGATTAATGTGGTCGAAAAGGCGTTTTTGCCCGTTAGTGCGCATGCGTGAGTACATGACATATTTTTAGCTCTTACTGGGCAGTCAGCCTTCTGTGTCAATATGTATTTTGTGGTATAGATGTGAGGTTAACCTCTGCGATGTGTCGCCAGGTTCCCGGGGCGCGGGCGGCTGGAGGCGCCGCCTCTCCCGCCGCCGCCGCGCCACCCGCCGCCGCACAAGAAGAACTTCGACTACAACCGCCTCGGTGAGACACTACACTACCGTACACTACATCACTATACACACTAGGATACACTATATCACTATACACACTATACCCAAAACTGGAATTCAAGACCAAAAAAACTACTACAATGTTGCTACTGCGATAAACTGATCGTACCATAGTATACCACTTTTTTCTAAAAACACTCGCTGCAGTAATTTATTTATTGGTAATTTTGATTCTATAATTTTAAAAAATATTTTATTTACTTTTTTTCACGTAAATACAAGGCACTATAATAAAAACTTAACCATCCCTAATTTTAGTTTTCAAAGATGGTATTGCGTGGTATTGCGTTGGTAACTTCAGGTGTTAATAACATTTGGTATCTACCTTCATTTTCACTTACTTATTTATACAATACCTCATCGACTTCAAGATTCTGAAGTTCACCTGATGAAATATCTGTTGATAAGTTTGAGTCAGTTGAAGTATCCATCCATAGGTTCCTAGGATCCATAGGCTGATCATCATCATCATCATCATCAGCAACCCACGCTCGTCCACTGCTGGACATAGGTCTCCCCTAATGCACGCCACCGCTCCCAATTTTCGGCCACTCTCATCCAGCCCACTCCAGCCAGCCTTCGAATGTCGTCATCCCATCTTGTCGCAGGGCGTCCAACACTACGTTTGTCATCATCATCGTCATATCAGCCCACACCCACCCACTGCAGAGTATATGCCTCTTCTCTATCACGCTACTGTCTGTCTGTCTTTATAGATACTTTACTTTACTTGTTTGATTCCCAGGCGCGCCCCGGCCCCCCCTGCCGGCGAACGCAGTAAACTGTTCCCTGGAGGTGAAGAAGGTGCCGCGGGGCTTGAACGACATCACGCATCTCAACAACCATTTCTGCAAGTTCGGCAAGATTGTCAACATACAGGTGAGACTGAGGATATATTATCAAAAAGATAGTATATCCTTTGTTGTACAGACAGCCGCACATCAGGTTACTACAATCTGTCACATTTCTTCAATCGAACCTGACTTTTATGCCAAACGTGTTTGGTTCAATATCAACTGAGGAAATTTGACAGATTGTAGTAACCTGATGTGCGGCTGTCCGTACATTACTCTTTTAATAACTAGATTTTAAGTTCTTTTTTTTATGTGATAGGTAGCAGACAAGCAGGCGGATCACCTGATGGTAAGCAATTGCCGCCGCCCATGGACACTTGCAACACCAGTGGAGTTACAAGTGCGCTGCCAACCTTTTATCCCCTTCCCCCCGGGTGGGCCTCAGCGAAAAGTTAAATCGAAAAAAAAAATCGACTTACCCCATCGTATGGGGTATCATTACAAAGGTATTTTTAAATACAACAAAAATTGCCTTAAAACCATGTGGATCAAAACACCCAGTCTCGAGATATATTAATACAAAGTTAAAATTTAAAAACTATTACAATAATTCTAAAAAATATATGCTGTAAACCTCCAAGTAAGTACTTTCAACGAAAACTATAGCGGACTCTGCATCATACATAGTTTTTTTAATAAAACTCGACCAACTTATGACGTGCAGTTGCCCTAACTAAATGGTAATGTATGGATATAACTACCTACAAACTATGAAAATAAGGTCGGCCCATCTCATGGCTACGGAACCCTTTCATGTCCGACACGTTCTTGGACGGTTTTTTAAATTTAAAATTTCACTAATATGGGTTAGAGAGCAACTCGCCCGAAACAAACTCGCCCGCGAATTTCAAGATTTTTTGTTTGGTCACTGTTCTAACCTAACCTAACCAATATTTTTTCGTCCAGTCGAGTTTAATCAGTATAATCATCACAAAAATATTGGTTAGGTTAGGTTAGAACAGTGACCAGCCAAAAATTTTTGAAATTCGCGGGCGAGTTTTATTCGGGCGAGTATTCCCCTAAGCCATATTTTTATACATTTCAGGTGCAATTCGAAGGCGACCCCGAGGCGGCTCTGATCACGTTCTCCAACCCGACGGAGGCCAACGTGGCGTACAAGAGTACGGAGGCCGTGCTCAACAACCGGTTCATTAAGGTGTTCTGGCATAACCCGGAGGTAGGTGATACAGGTCAATTCACGAAAGATGACCACAAATAACGATCGTCTACGCATGAAATCTCATGAAGAAATGACTCATTCTCAATTTGACACTTTACAAGGGCTTAGACTAAACACATTCTATGTTTATTTGACCATATTTTTTGTCTTAAGTCTTTACTTCATGAGATATTAAGCGTAGACGATCGTCATTTGTGGTCATCTTTCGTGAATCGACCTATACTAATGGTATAGGTTAACACCTTCATGTTTTTTATTTATTTATTTAAGGACAACCAACAAAGCATACACTTTACTATCTTAACTTATGGTATACGAGTACAACACATGGTACAGTGATGCCTTAATCAAAGGATGCCGTGGCATGCAAGGTGATTAAGCATAATTATACAGAGTGTATCTGTAAACATTTACATCTCTTTAACCACGTGTTCTATCAACCATTCTGAACAACATTTGTTCTATGACTTTTCTAAATTCTTCGAAAAATTTTTCGACTCCCCAAGTCCTCATACAAAATGACCAAGTCACGTGACCGACTTTGGAAAGATGAAATTTTTTCATGCGAATTTTGAAAAGTCATAGAACAAATGTTGTTCAGAATGGTTGGTAGAACACGTGGTTAAAGGTATGTAAATGTTCACAGATACATCCTGTATAACAAGCAGTCGTCGAAGTCGGTTTTGTCAATACTAGATAGATTAAGAACTAGCGTAACCATTATTAAAATGGTTACATATGTATGTAGGTACGTATTGATAACAGCATTAAACATTTCGCGGTTTTGATATAACATATATAAATAAATGCGCCAGACAATCACACCAAACAACCTGGTCTCAAACTAGGGCAACCCCTGTACTATGAGTACCAGATGACGATAATTAACTGGGGGCGTCAACCCTCGACATCCAGACCCAAGAAAACTTAGAAAATGTAGTTTCCTAAATTGACTTGACCGGGAATCGAACCCGGGACCTTTCGCGCTTTAAAGCATTGCGCCATCTAGGTCGAAGATTATCATAAAAATGCACTTTTCGTAAATAAAAATTGTGTTACGTCCACAGAACAAGCAAGAGAACATGGCGCCCGGCGGCCAACAACAGAACAGGCACCAACAACAGCCGGACAAGTCCCAGCAACACCTCTCACACAACAAGGTGCTCATCAACCGCGACAACATCAAGGCCACCGCCGACAGCAAGCCCAAGCTCGACAAGGTAGGTACAGTGGCCAGCACATCAAGTTACTACAATCTGTCAAATTTCCTCAGTTGATATTGAACCAAACACGTTTGACATAAAAGTGAGGTTCGATTGAAGAAATTTGACAGATTGTAGTAACTTGATGTGCAGGCCACCGTACAGAGGGCGTCACGTCAGGTTAACACAAACTGTCAAATTTCCTCAATTGATATTCGACCTAATGTGTATGACAGTAAGATGAGAGTTGATTGAAGAAATTTGACAGTTTTGTATACTCTAATGTGTTGCTTTTCGTAATTTTTTTGCACTTTTATTTAAAACGCCTTGTGATTTAAGAAGGTACCGTGATCTATACTCTGATTCATAATCATGTAAAGTAAACTGACAGATGTCAATGTGTCATCCCCATACATTATCACTCAATTTGACACATGCAAAATGTCAATGCATAGAAACTTGTCATTGACATCTGTCAGTTTACATAGTTATGAATCAGAGTATAGGATCAAAGTTTTTTTTATTTCAGACTACATATTAGGTCTATGAGTTAGTTGATTATTTTTTTGGATTTTTTATGAGATAGGTGGCAGACGAGAAGGCGGATAACCTGATGGTAAGCGATTGCCGCCGCCCATAGACACCTGCGACACAAATAGAGTCACAAGTGCGCTACCTTTCACCCTCTTCCTCTTTCTAATTGGGCCTCCGGTACCCTCACTCACTCTGCGAAACACAGCGCAGGCGCTGCTTCACGCCGGTCTTCTGTGAAGCCGTGGCATCACTCCGGTTGAGTCGGTCCATTCATGCCGAAGCTTGACTCTCCCACGGGATAAAACGGGGGTTGTCTATATGTGTACGGTATTGGTAGCGAATGACATTGTCGTCTTTGTACACAGGTGGCAAACAAAGAGACGGCCAACGGGCAAGAAGCGAAGAAGGAAGCGACCAAGCCGGCCGACCGCAGCAAGCAAGTCATGGACATGATGAAGCGCGCGCAAGCCTTGCTTCATACGCAGCTACAGCAGCAACTGCTGCTCATCACCAAGCTGGAGTCTGGTGAGTGGACATCCCAACTAATATTATTTATTATTTTATTTTGTTTTGTTTGGAAAACCAACAGCTGCCTTAGCACAATAATTATAACAATGGGTATCTTAAAGCTAATAACAGGTCTTCACTGATAGAATTACGTTAGGCAATTACAACGTGCGAAAATTACGGAGAACAACACAGAAAACAATCAATGAAATTATAAATGCGAAAGTAACTGTCTGTCTGTCTGTTACTCTTACACGCCAAAACTGCTGAACGGATTTAAATTAAATTTGGTATACAGATGATCTAGACCCGAGGTCGTCAAACTGCGGCCCGCGGGCCGCATGCGGCCCGCAGACGTTATTTGTGCGGCCCGCGATATAGTAGATTTATTTAATTACTAGTCAACTACATATTCATACTTATCAAAAACCAGTTTAGTGTGGATAAGTACCTATGCAAAAGCTCTTGAAACGCCTATACTGCGGCCCGGGCCCTGATGTTCATATTGATATGTGGCCCTTGAAGAGTAAAGTGTGACGACCGCTGCTAGACCCTGAGAAAGAACATAGGCTACTTTTTATTGCGAAAAGGGGCTTGTAAGGGGTTGAAAGGGGGGTAAAAAGTTACTTTTCCACGCGGACGAAGTCGCGGGTGGCCGCTAGTAATAAATAAATAAATGAATTCACACAACGTGCTGGACAGCGTTGTCATCCGCATACCATCCAGACAATGCCGGCGCGCACCAAGAGGTTTAGCCCCTCGTTCCTGCCCCGAGCCATCAAGTCATGGAATGCCCTTCCAGTTCAAGTGTATCCTCCTTACAATCCTGGGTTTATTAGGCGGGGCGTGAAACGGCATCTCAGCAGGCCTTCAGGGTGAGAGTGACAGACTCAATGGACACTTTGTCTGTTCTTTTGTGCCTGTCAACCTCATATTTGGATCTCACAGCCGATTACCATCAGGCGGAGTAGGCCATGATTGTCCTCAATATAAAAAAAATAAGATTGCTAAAATTTTAACCACTTTTGTTGTCCTGCAGGTAACATCAGCGAATCGCAAAAGGCGGCTCTGCTGGAAGCGATAAAATCAGCTCAAGAGGGCATCGAGAAGCTGAGGAACGAGTTGGTGGCATACAAGGGGACGCTAATGCAGATGCAGGTATGTGCAATATATTTTGGAAGTTTACATTTTAAACTAAATGATTTATTAATGTTAAGGGAGCGAATTGCGTGTGAAAAATCCGCTAGATGGCGTATTGTAGGACTAAGGTTCATTATTTTTTGATCGGTGGCAGACGAGCAGCTCAACTGATGGTAAGCGATTGCCGCCGCTCATAGAGACAAGCAATACCAGTAGAGTCACAAGTGGCACAAGTGGCAAGGCTTAGACCCTCCTTCCTCCCAATTGGGCCTCCGGTACTCTCACTTAACAGCGCAGGCCTTCTGTGAGGCCGTAGTATCACACCGATCGAACCGGTCCATTCAGGTCGAAACGTGGCTCTTCCACGGTTAATCTACACGGTGATTGGTTATTTTTGATGTGAGATGTCAAAATTTCACTAAATAAGTTGGACTCCAGTCTAACAGATAGATAGCTACTTAAAAAGTGCACAATTGGTCACAAAACTTGATGCTATGTAAAGTATCAGCCTACATACAGTCCCACTGCAGGGCAAAGGCCTCCATCATAGAAATCAAGTCATCGCTACTATGACGGGATTAGGCTTAATCACCACGCTTGCCTAATGCGGTGCGGTGATCACAAACCCGAGCTATTTTCTATTGTCATTTATAAATACAATCTCGCCACAGTACGCCATCTAGCGAATTTTTCAAACATGATTGGCTCCCATAGAGAAGGCAAATGATTAAAATGAAACAATTGTATTGTTAGAACGAGTCGGTCGCGCGCGGGATGTCCCGGCTGCAGTTACAGGTACTGCGTGTACGCATGCGCGGAATGTGCAAACATTTGTGTTCGAATAAGAGGAATGTGCAAACATTTGTGTTCGAATAAGAGGAATGTGCAAACATTTGTGTTCGAATAAGAGGAATGTGCAAACATTTGTGTTCGACTTAGATGCGCGGAATGTGCAGACATTTGTGTTCGAATTAGAGACGCTGGTCACTTAGGCGAAACTATACGATAATAGGTGGAATATTCTTTATTTGCATAAGCTTATATGTAACACTTACAAATCGTCATACATTAAGAAAATATTTAAAACTATCTATTTGTACAACTTGAAACAAAATTCCTAATCAAAGTGGGTGAATTTACTGTTACAATGGAACTGCTAAGTGACCAGCTAACATAGCACGATGACGTAATGCATCTGTGTTTTCATTACATATATAGATTGGAAATGAATGAGTGAATATCATGGAATTCATATAATCATATCGCCTAATAATAAAACGGACTCAAATTAGGTTAGGTTTAAAGACATTTATTCTTATTAAGACATAAAATACGTCACTTACATGTGAGTATAAATACAATAACAATTTAAAACAGTGATTGTCGTACACTCAAGACTATAATACTCTCTCTCTCTATATAATTACTCTCAACTTAACGGATTTCTGTCTATACTAGTAAAAATATAGAGATAAATTCTTATACAGAGTGGATCTGTGAACATTTATATACCTTTAACCACGTGTTCTACCAACCATTTTGAGGAACTTTTGTTCAACGACTTTTTAAAGTTCATAGAAAAAAATTTCGACTCCCTATACAAAATGACCAAGTCACGTGACCAACTTTGTATGGACAGATCAACATTTTAATGCTAATTTTCAAATGCCAAACACGCCATCTATTGGCAACGACTCGAACTACTACAGATATATCAAAACTATGTTTCGAAACAATGTGATGGCGAGTAACTATTAACTGAATAAACTTTGTGATGTATCTTGTAAGGTCAATGCAGATTTTTATTTTTTTATTTAGTTTTGCGAGTTGTTTTTTTGTAGATTTGTTTTATATTTTCTTTTTCAATAGTCTGCATGGCTTCACTTTTCAACTCCTTCTAGTAATGTTTTCTTTTAGTAGTTTTATTGTGTGTATTAGATATACCTACATAGTCATTTGGTTCACAAGAGTGTAAAGTAACATGTAAAGATAACTTAAGGGGCTATACGAATGAACCTAGCGCCGCCAACCTATTAACACTGATTGTGGCGAAAATATGATATTTTTGAAGAAAATAAAACATTACAGACTTAGATCTAAGTAAATTGGATTTTTCCAAGATGCAATACAATATTTCTAACACGCGACAAGTAACAATAATGTTAATTATTGCTAAAAACGGCCACTTTTAGCAATAATTGACATTATTGTTTCTTGAAATTGTTACTTGTTACTTGAAAAACCGGCCAAGAGCGTGTCGGACACGCACATAAAAGGGTTCCGTAGCCATAAGATGCGCAGACCTTATTTTCATAGTTTTGGATTATTATCAGTATACATCTCTCCACCAATTTTCGTGGCAACCGGTGCAGAAACGGCGGAGTACGAGCCAGGACAGACAGACGGACAGACATGACGAAACTATAAGGGTTTCTAGTAGACTACGAACCCTAAAAATGAGTTTTAAGTATTATGGGGCGTGGAATGTTCCCCATGAAAAGGGAAGATCTTCCGCCGAGCCGGGTGGTATTGGCTCGGGGACCATGGTCCAGACCGTCTTGGTTTGTCGTATATATTCCAAGTAGACATGCTAACGTTAATTTCGCGATGTAGGATCATTGGAGAATTTGAATCGTGTATGGAACAATCAAATTAGCGCCATCTGCTGTCGGTTCGATGGTACTGTATTGGCGAACTTCTTTCTTCGGGCGATGGTAGATGTCGCCACAGTATCTTCCTTATACTTCAACTTGGGAATGTAATTCTTTGTCCGTTCATTCCTCACGCATGCGTACATCGCCATTTTTCGTCTCATTCTTACGCCATATGTAGATATCCGTCTCACCTTACATCGAACGCTGTATGTAATATAGCATTATATTAGTTAGTTTGCATTTAAACATATTATGATACTCAAATATATCACCTTTATTTGTAACATTCATGAATGCAATAAACACTTTTGGCTTTATACAGGGTAATAAAAAAACAATGGGCCCTGGAAAAAAATGAATTACCATATTAAGGTTATCAGGTTGAATCCTGATGGATTAAGCACTTAAATCTCGAATTGCTTGTTAACACGGAATTAAAATTTTAAACTGTCTTGCGAATTTTTTCGAAGCAAATAAAAGTGCATTCAAAGTTTTTTTTTTTAACTTTTTGCCCTTTTTTTTAAAAATTTTGATTCATAGATTGAAAAACTACTTTATATATAGATTGTGTATTTAGTTGTAAATTGTAAATTAGTTACAAACAGCATATACATAGTGTATCTATGTACGGACAGCCGCAAATCAGGTTACTACAATCTGTCAAATTTCCTCAGTTGATATTGAACCAAACACGTTTGACATAAAGGTGAGGTTCGATTGAAGAAATTTGACAGATTGTAGTAACCTGATGTGCGGCTGTCTGTACATTTACATCCCTTTAACCGCGTTTTCTATCAACATTCTGAACAACAAGTGTCCTACGACTTTTGAAAATTCGTCGATTTTTTCTACTCTCCATTCAAAATGAACAAGTCACGTGACCGACTTTGTATGAAAGGTTGAATATTTTTAGGCGAATTTCCAAAAGTCATAGAACAAAATGTTGTTCAGAATGGTTGATAGAACACGTGGTTAAAGGGATGTAAATGTTCACAGATACACCCTGTATGTAGTTTTAGATATATATTTCATTTTTGCATTTCATTTTGTTTTGTATATCTTACAAATATCATCTTGGTGTGATTACTTTGGTAACATAGTAACATATATCTTCGTGTATATGGAATGGTTGTATATAAAACATGGTATTTTGGTATGTCTGTGTGTAATATGGCATTGAAAATAATAACTACGTGTTATTAATTAACTAATAATAAAATTGTCTTTTTATGTAAATAAACAAGCATATTATAGTCATAATATTCAGCCCCGTTGGTCTAGTGGTTTAAGTACCGGGTTGTGATCTCGGGACCCGGGTTCGATTCCCGGATCGAGCGGATAGGAAGCTACAACTAAAATTAGGATTGATGGTAAAATTTAGTGCCTTATTGATAGACATTTATTCGTGTAGAACTTTATGTTAAGTCACTTTAATTTTTAATAATTATGCGATATTAAAATAAAAGTCAATATTCAAATACTTCATGTAAACGGGACTAAACGCGACGAAATTTAATAAGTACATTCTAGCACATACTGCTTGACGTTTCGACTGCATTACAACAGCCAACAACAGCAGTGCTAGAATGTACTTATTAAATCTCGTCGAGCTTAGTCCCGTTTATATGATGTATGAATGAATGATTGAATATGCTTTTTATTGCACACAAAACAGAGGTATAAAACTAAGTATTTAAGAAGTATTTGTATAATGCAACGCGACAGTTTAAAAAGAAGATCAATATTCTTACTTAAGTGACGTTCTAGATTTAATCAACGTCTCTCTGGCAGTTATTGTTTTTAAGTAAATATTGCCGACGAATTTCGTAAGTGCTTAACTCGCCATGAGCTGACGATAGTCTCATCAATATTGTTAATATTAAGCGTAAGTGCGTGCAATATTGTTAATATTGATGAGACTATCGTCAGCTCATGGCGAGTTAAGCACTTACGAAATTCGTCGGCTTAGTCCTTACTAAGCCGACGAATTTCGTAAGTGCTTAACTCCATAAGTGTTTCGTAAGTCCGGGTGGCTGTACTACCAATTATACTAGCCGAACCCCTTGGTTCGGCTAGTATAATTGGTAGTACAGCCACCCGGACTGTGGAAGGAGGTGGGTTCGAGTCCCACCTGAACCCCCCGAGAATTTTTTTAAGTGCAATATTTACTTAAGAATAAATTGCAAAGAATTGCTATACCAAAAATAAAAGTTATTGTTTTGACTATAGCGGTAGTAAGCAAACGTGTGTTGTTCCCAGGTGAACGCGAGGAAGCCGAAGACGCGGCAGGAGGCTGAGAAGGAGATCCTCGACGCGGAGCTCGACCTGTTCACGAAGCAGCAGGTTTGTGACGTCACTACTGTGTGATCTGTACTATTTATTAGGAGATTCTGTAACTAGGCTTTTATGAGGCGATCATCGCAAAAGTGGTATAGCTGACACCTTGAGTGCGCAGAAATCAATTTTGGTAGAAAGTCTTCTTTCTTACAAGTGCGCAAACTAACCGTCATCGCTCTAGTTAGATGCTGCGGACTATAAAAACCTAGATTATTTCATTAGAAGCTAATGAGGTACTATAATTTTGATAAATGTTTTTTTGAATTTAATTTATTTTGTAAACATAAACAATGTTTGCTGCGCCATCTGTTAAATAGTAAAAGTTAGCTTACGCCATCTATTGAAAAGGAAGGAAATAAATGCGCCAGAAAATCACATCAATCAACCCAGTCTCAAACAAACCCTGTCCTATGACTCAACCCACCCAACTCAGAATACCCATGTACACAAGAAAACTTAGAAAATTTAGTTTCCTAAATTGACTTGACCAGGAATTGAACCCGGGACCTTTCGCGCTTCGGGCAAACACCATAGCCACTGCGCAATCGAAGCCGTTGAGTTGAATCGAGTCGAGGATCGTATATTTTAAAGATTATAATGTTACGAATGTATTTTACACCAAAACCGTATTGAACACTCACAGCCTCATTGTAACCCGAAAAAACGAAACATTTGCGCGATGTAATCGACACCCAGCGCCATCTTCACAAAGATTTGCACTACTACGAAAACAGCAGAATGTTTCGATACAAAGTGAAACGGGGCTTCTATGATGGAGGCCTTTGCCCTGCAGTGGGACAGTAGGTATATAGGCTGATACTAAGGTTTACTGACTTGATATTTTGTTAACAGGAGGGGCAAGACGTGACAGAGCTGGCTAAGAAGGTGGCAGAGCTGAGGAGACAGATGGCCGTTCAGTTCCCCCCTCACCCCGCCATGAGGAGACCACACTCGAGGTTAGTAGATAGATAGATAATACTTTATTGTACAAAACTCACAACTTATGCACAAGACAATGTACTAATAGCACAAAATACATATTGACACAGAAGGCTGACTGCCTACTAAGAGCTAAAAATATGTCATGTACTCACGCATGCGCACTAACGGGCAAAAACGCCTTTTCGACCACATTAATCCTAACTTATGACATAAGATTGTCGAACTGTCGAGGTCTGTGGTAGAGGCCGCGCGCTTATGTACTCATGCCGGGCAACAACCCTAGCATATGTCAACGAACTCTTCTAAATTCAAAATCAGGTCAAAGTCTAACTTCTGTGTGTAATTATTTTGTGCTAATAGTAAATGATGGAAAACTATTGAATTCATTTCTGCATGAAATTTTGTGAAACTCATGGGTTATTCTGATCAGTTTTATTGAAAAACTGATAGTCTGTTGTCATTTTAAGTTACCGATATCTTAGGTAGCTCATTAGCCATTCATTGACTTAGTGAAAGGTCGTGGGTTTGGATTCCACGTGACAACGTATCGGAGAATTTCAAAGATAGGCAGCGGCATGACTGTGCCTCGGCATTGTTGTTGTCTATTAAAAATTCTTTACTGAAAAGTAAATAATGTCAAACATTTTTGGTAAGGATTTTTCTTCTTATTTTATCGACTGAAAAAATGTGTTTCTTAGTTGTAATTTAATCCTTTATTTTTCAAGCTACCGTATTGTGAAGAGAAAAATTAGGTGAGAAATGCGTTATAATGCATCAAGAAAGTCTTGAAATTGATGATGGCGCCACTGTCGCTTACGTCATAGAGTATGGTAGCCCCATTGGTTATACTACTATGGCACTCCGTGATAGTTCCTCATGAATAAATTTCACGACTTTATTGACAGAGTACAGTCAGCCACACATCAGGTTACCACAATCTGTCAAATTTCCGCAATTGATTTTCAACCTTATGGTAAGACAGATAGAGATGACAGTCGATCGAAATTTGACAGTTTTGTATACTTTGATGTGTGACTGTACGTACATTTTAGAAACATTGTAGTTATACGATTTCAATACTGAATCATAATTACTTATCTTATAGCTGGCGGCACGAAAGTATAGCGATGACCGTTATTTTGCGCACTTGTAAAAAAGAAGACTTTCTATCAAAATTGGTTTCTGCGTACTCAAGGTCATAACTACACTTTCTTAACTCGGATTATACATACAATGTACTTAAAAATAAACGTCGCGTTAATTCCCGTTTTAATTTATAGTTATAATGCAACGCGAAAGTCTAAAAACTATGTCCAATAAACATACTGGCGCCTTGGGAAACTGTAAGCTAGTATGTAACAAATAACAATGTATAATTAAATAAATAAAAATAACCTTACACATTTACATACCGTTTCATCCAACAGAGGCGGGCGCTTCAACACATCCAGCCGGTTCACGCGCGGCGGTCTCGTGAAGTCGTTCAGCGCGAACCAGTCGGTCGACCACCGGCCGCGCGCGCTGCTCATATCAGGCTTCGAGGCTGACGAGTTGGACGCTCTGGTGCAGCATTTTATGGTGAGTTGAGTCCGTCTGTTCGTCTCGCAATGAATGAATAGAATAGTCGTTCAGTTAGACAGGTCAATTAGGCAGAAACAACTTCGAGAGAGAAGCTAATAGAGGAATTCAGCTAGGCAGGGCAGCATTTTGTAGGTTTCGTCAATTCTTCTCGTCACCCATCCCTCAAAGTCTTAAGTCGAAAGTCTTCGACCAGTGCGTCCTCCCGGTCATGACTTACGATACCGAGACGTGGACACTCACTAGACTAGTCCACCGGTTCAAAGTCGCTCAAAGAGCTATGGAAAGGGCTATGCTCGGAGTATCTCTGAAGGACCGCATTAGGAATGATGTAATCCGACAGAGAACTAGAGTCACCGACATAGCTTATCGAATTAGCAAATTGAAGTGGTAGTTGGTTGGTCACATTAGACCACCGGCCGCGCGCGCTGCTCATATCCAGCTTCGAGGCTGATTAGTTGGACGCTCTGGTGAAGCATTTTATGGTGAGTTTACATTGTACTAGTGGCCCGCCCTCACTTCGTTTCGACGTAGTAGTAGCACAAAATACATATTGACACAGAAGGCTGACTGCCCACTAAGAGCTAAAAATATGTCATGTACTCACGCATGCGCACTAACGGGCAAAAACGCCTTTTCGACCACATTAATCCTAACTTATGACATAAGATTGTCAAACTGTCGAGGTCTGTGGTAGAGGCCGCGCGCTTATGTACTCATGCCGGGCAACAACCCTAGCATATGTCAACGAACTCTTCTAAATTCAAAATCAAGGCTGAGTCAGCCTTCTGTGTCAAAGTCTTTATTTTGTGCCGCAACCTCGCAATAGGCTATAGTCTGCGGCATGAAGCAGTATACCCAAAACTGGAATTCAAGACCAAAAAAACTACGACAATGTTGCTACTGCAATAAAATTGTCGTACCATATTATACCCCTTTTTTCTAAAAACACTCGCTGATGTAATTTATTTATTGGTAATTTTGATTCTACTATTTTAAAAAATAATTTTATTTACTTTTTTTCACGTAAATACAAGACACTTTAATAAAAACTTAACCATCCGCAATTTTAGTTTTCAAAGATGGTATTGCGCTTGTAACACTTCAGGTGTAATAACATTTGGTTTCTACCCACAACATTTTAACAATGTATGGAAACTTGACAGTTTAGTCTGCATAATAAGAAAAATAATGCCAAAAAAGTTGGCGAAACCTGACCCGTCACTTGAAAATGACATAAGTGACTTTAACAAATTTGACAGTGACGTATCTGTCGTAGATTTTTTGGTCTTGAATTCCAGTTTGCAGTATATGTTGTGTGGTTTTATTAATTTCCCGACCCGTTTAGCGCAATGGTTTGAGCGCCGGTTGAGACGTAAGGGTCGCGGGTTCGATTCCCGCACCGACACAAATGTTTGTTGATGAAACAGATATTTGTCTTGGGTCTGGGTGTTTGTAGTTCCTTCGTTGTATCTGGTTTCCATAGCACAAGGGAAAACCTTAGTTTGGGACCAGGACAATGTATGTGATGTTGTCTCTATCTATTTACTTTATATTGTACAGCAATACGGCGAGGTGACATCGAAGGAGGCCAACCTGTCGGTCCCGGAGCTGGTGCTTCAGTTCAAGGCGCGCGCGCACGCGGAACACGCCGCCGCCGCCGGCAAACACTACAACGACCGGACGCTCTGCGTGAGTACTGAGTATACTCGCTATACAGGTTTATTTTATACTCGTTAAAGACTTCTAGATGCTTAGAGGTCATTATACTCAAAACTGGAGACCTCGCTTCGTCTAAACAAAACTACTCGTTTTGCAAGTCACGTTGTCTCGTGAGTCGTATGATTCATAATTTTCCCTATTTTTGAAATCACTCGCTTAGTGTGTCGCCAATCTTGTCAAAGTATAGTGTTAACTCGTTTCACGCAGAAAATTCTATAATCGGTATTACAATTGTAGGACCGGGATGCGGCGTAACGTATAACGGAACGTTAATATTTTGCCAGGAAAAGAGAAAAAGAAAAATAAATTTGACGTAAATGTGACCATTCGCCTATCGGAAACGAGTCGTTTACACCACTCGTTGCAAATCGGCTCGTTTTCGAATGATTCAAAAATGCGGATGTCAAAAATCATGCGAGTCACACATTTTTTAGTGACACGACAATTCAAAAATAGGTCTCCTGGAATTCAAGACCAAAAATGTTCGACAGATACGTCACTGTCAAATCTGTCAAAGTTACTTACGTCATTTTCAAGTAACGATTATAGGTTTCGCCAACCTTTTTGGCATTCTTTTTCTTATTATGCAGACTAAACTGTCAAATTTCCATACATTGTTAAAATGTTGTTGGTAGATACCAAATGTTATTAACACCTGAAGTGTTACAAACGCAATACCATCTTGGAAAGCTAAAATTACGGATGGTTAAGTTTTTATTAAAGCGTCTTGTATTTACGTGAAAAAAAGTAAATAAAATTATTTTTTTAAATTATAGAATCAAAATTCCCAATAAATAAATTACATCAGCGAGTGTTTTTAGGAAAAAGGGGTACAGGCAAAGAACAGGCAATGTCCTAATGAAACGATTTTGAGAAAAACGCAATGTAAAGTTTATAAATATTATATTTTCCATAGTTTTTTTCGCTTCGGCCATAGATTTAAACGTATTTTTGGTGCCATCTGTTTACTCTTTTTTAAATTAAGTAATTGGGGACTAAACTACTTTAGGCAAAGATTTACCTTCAATAAAATTCAAAAAAATTTCAAAAATGTGACATTGCATGTTCTTTGCCTGTACCCTTCATTTTGTACTATCATTTTATTGAAGTAGCAACATTGTAGTAGATTTTTTGCTCTTGCATTCCAGTTTTCGGTATAGTATGTTATATGCACGCGAAATACACGAGATTATGTTTTGAATCATGACATAACCTAAACTTGGATGCTGAGATCAAGTCACATTTTTTACTTCAAAGTCATTCAGATTATAATAATACTAGTGGCCCGCCCTCACTTCGTTTCGGGACAGTAGTTCCACTGTCTACCAATACATGGCGCTGGACTTCGATTGCAACATGCAATTTCGATTCGATTGCGGCACGTATGTTTAGAGCTCGTCGTAATAGTGGGGATGATGATTATGAATCAAACTATAGTAGCACTACATCATGCGTACGTGGCTGATCGTTCAGATTGGCCGCCGTAGCCGTATATCTAAGGATTTTATTATATTATTATTGTTGTAGATCACGTGGGTGGGCAACACGAAGCCGGTGGGCGTGGCGGCGCCGATTCTCAACGGAGACAACGAGGACAAGGAGCCGGAGGTATGTGCCCACATTTTAACCCAATAGGTACAGTCAGCCACACGTCAGGTTACCAGATGGTCAACTCTGCAGAAGGTTTTCGACGGTTGCGTGCGGCGACACAAAAGGCTTGACATTAGGAAGCCCATTCCACCACCGGACGACAAGGCGCGGCGAGAGTTTTCCATCCTTATGTGGTAGATTTGCCCCCTGCCCGTACGAAGCGATTCGCTTCCACATTTATCATACAGACAGCTAAGGAGTGGAACTCCCTGCCGAGGTCTGTTTTTCCTGACCGCTATAACTTGGCTATCTTTAAGGCAAGAGTGAACAGGCATCTTCTAGGCAAACGCGTGTCATCCTAGACCTCATCGTCATTTTCCATCAGGTGCGATTGTGGTCAAGCGTTGGCCTATAGTCTAATAAAAAAAAAAAAAGGAGTTCGATTAATGTGGAACTGCCCGAGCGCGAGTCGCTTGTGCTGTGGTGTTTCACGCCTCATTTGGGGAGAAGTGACATTGAGATGGGCCTAACGACACAGACTTTGTAGGGAGTGAAGAAACGCACCGGGGAAGAGCCCTTAGCAAGTACCTGGTGAGCGTCTCCCAAGATTCGGATCCGTATGCCGAGCACGGTAGGAAGGACCATGGGCTGGTGGAGGGACGTCAGGTTACCACCTGTAAAATTTTCTTAATTGGTATGCAACCTAATGTGTATGACAGTAAGATGAAAGTTGATTGAAGAAATTTGACAGTTTTGTTCACTTTGATTTGTGGCTGTACGTACTAGTCGCCCTCATTTCGTTTCCGGACATTAGTGACACTTTCGACCAATAGATCGCGCTGGGCGTCGATTTTATCGCGCTAGTGTTTTGACTTTTTGGCTTGTATGTAAGGTTTGCCGTCGTGTATAAAATTTACCTCATTATTAGTAAATGGTAGGTATTTTACTTTTATGCGAAATAATGTCATTGTGATAGCTTTGGCTAGAAAAACAGTCGGTGTAAGTTATACTCTAAACTGGAATTCGAGACCAAAAAATCTACGACAGATAAGTCACTGTCAAATCTGTTAAAGTCACTTATGTCATTCTCAAGTGACGTTTTTAGGTTTCGCCAACCTTTTTGGCATTATTTTTCTTATAATGCAGACTGAAATGTCAAGTTCTCATACATTGTTAAAATGTTATGGGTAGATACCAAATGTTATTAACACCTGAAGTGTTACAAGCGCAATACCATCTTTGAAAACTGAAATTACGGATGGTTAAGTTTTTATTAAAGTGTCTTATATTTACGTGAAAAAAAGTAAATAAAATTATTTTTTTAAAATTATAGAATCAAAATTACCAATAAATAAATTATATGACCGAGTGTTTTTAGAAAAAAGGGGTATACTATGGTACGATCATTTTATTGTAGTAGCAACATTGTAGTAGATTTTTTGGTCTTGAATTTCAGTTTTGGCAGTTTTGGGTATTCGTTGTGTGCGCGATGACAGCGCCCCTAGTGGCCGCAACTATTCAGGACTTGTCATCTGTAAAATCATGTCAACTCGATAATTATTATTTATTTATTTTACTATCCCGTAACAGTACGATCATTTTATTGCATTAGCAACATTGTAGTAGATTTTTTGGTCTCGAATTCCAGTTTTGGGTATAGTGTTAGTTCATGAAATAACTAAATTCATTTAAAAATTTGTGCGGCGGCTTTCGCTTACCATCAGGTGGTCCGTCTGCTAGTCTACCACTTACCACATAAACAAAAATGCGATGTTGTATGAATTACGTTTGTCCGTTAGACATCAGCAGCCCTACCAGCGGCGGCGCTCCTCCGCTTCGACGAGGAAGAGGAGGAGGACGCAGACGAAGACCGCTCCTGGAGACGTTGACGTCGCGACCAGACACTCCTACAGGACACTAGCTCTAGGACTAACATCTGTAAAAACCGTACATGTAGCTCTAAGACTATAAACATAAGCAAACGTATGTTTAATTGGATTAAAAACATCTGTAGCAAATTTACGTTTGGCTCTTGGACTAAGAACGTCAATAGCGAACGCGCATTTAGCCCCTGGACTAAGAATATTCGTAGCATCTGTAGCAAATTTACGTTTGGCTCTTGGACTAGGAACGTCAATAGCGAACGCGCATTTAGCCCCTGGACTAAGAATTTTCGTAGCAATACCAAACGTACGTTTAGCTCTTGGACTAAAAACGTCGATAGCGAACGCGCATTTAGCTCCTGGACTAGGAATATTCGTAGCAATACCAAACGTACGTTTAGCTCTTGGACTAACATCCGTAGCAAACGCGATTTTATCTCTTGGACTAGGAGGAACATCTTCAGCTCACTATTCTTACAGAACTTAACATTTAGTACTAGGACTAAAAACGTCTGTAACAGAAGTACATTTATCTCTTGGACTGGGAAAAACATCGATAGATTTAACGCTCTTAGGAACACCATTAACAGTAAAACTAGGCTCTTTAAGACTAGGAATATTTCTAGGATTAAAAATAGCCGAGATATTTCTTCGTCTAAAACTAGGCCGGATATATCTAAGTTTATGACTAGGCGGGATATATCTAAGTTTATGACTAGGCGTGATATATCTAAATCTAAGACTAGGAATGATGTATCTAAGTTTATGACTAGGCGGGATATATCTAAATCTAAGACTAGGCGGGATATATCTCAGTTTAAGACTAGGCGGGATATATCTATGTTATGACTAGGCGGGATATATCTAAGTTTATGACTAGGCGGGATATATCTAGTCTAAGACTAGGCGAGATATATCTAAGTTTATGACTAGGCGGGATATATCTAAGTTTATGACTAGGGGGATATATCTACGTCTAAGACTAGGCGAGATATATCTAAGTTTATGACTAGGCGGGATATATCTAAGTTTATGACTAGGGGGATATATCTAAGTCTAAGACTAGGCGGATATATCTAAGTCTAAGACTAGGCGAGATATATCTCAGTTTATGACTAGGCGGGATATATCTAAGCTTATGACTAGGCGGGATATATCTAAGTCTATCACTAGGCGGGATATATCTAAGTTTAAAGAACGGGCGGGATATTTCTACGTTTAAGAACGAGCGGGATACTTTTATGTCTAAAGCGTGTCGGGATTTATCTAATGTCACTAATATCAGACGGCATCCGTCTAGATCTAAGACAAAGCGAAACATCTGTAGCTATAGAACTCGTGAAAAAGCAACTAACTGTGTAAGGCTAGCTCCTAGGAACATCTTTAGACCTACATTAAGTCGAAACAAGTCTAGTTTTATTACTAGAATGAGCATCTATAGAATTAAGACTAGACAGAACATCAGCATATTTAAAGCTAGTGGAGTAATGTCTAGTACTAGGACTAAAAACAACATCGGCAATAATAGAACATGTCAGAGTGTTTCTAGCTTTATAATTAAGACTCGTCAAAACATGCCTATTTCTAGTTCTAGCAATACCATCTCTAAAATTATTTTTACGTCTAAAACTAGCCGGGATATTTCTACATTTAAAACTAGCCGGGATATTTCTACATTTAAAACTAGCCGGGATATTTCTACATTTAAAACTAGCCGGGATATTTCTACATTTAAAACTAGCCGGGATATTTCTACATTTAAAACTAGCCGGGATATTTCTACATTTAAAACTAGCCGGGATATTTCTACATATAAAACTAGTAGAAACATCTTAAACTGTAAGACTAGGCAAGACAAAAGTAATTTTAATGATAAGCCCACTAGCTGTAGATTTAAGGCTAGTGACAGCAATTTTAGCTATAAAAATATCTTAAGCTATAATACACTACGAAAAATCCCTAATTCTAGGACTATAATCATTAATTTAATCCTGTTATTTTTTGGTTCTAACGGCAGTGAAATCTGTAGGAACACTTAAGATATAATACAAATAGACTTAATCAAAATATCAAGGTCACTAACTCTAGTACTATCTGGAAGATTAATAACTATGACTAGGACTAAAACGACGAATGTCTATAGCAAGGTAGAGCGTCGATAATGTTATAACATTTTTTTTTGTCTAAATTAAAGTAATAAATCATATAAGATTTAAAGTCCTTATAATACTGTTATACTAGACGAGATATATTTAGCGTTAACACAACTACTTCAAAACCAACCGAAATATCTCCAGTCTAAAGATAGGTCTGAATCCAGCCGGAACTACAAAATTAGGATTAATCTTAGAACTAAACCGACATTCTTAAGATTTAAAACTACACCGAAAACTGTAGATTTAGGACTAGTCGAAGAATCTATGGATAAGTCTACTAGCCGAAAAATCTGTAGGATAGATAGACTAGTCGAAATATGTGTATAGATCTACTAGTCGAATTATCTGCAGATAGATCTACTAGTCGAAATATCTGTAGATTTTAAATGTAAACTAAATCGCGACCGACTTAAATATAAACAAAAATATTGATTGAGAATAAATATAATTCTATAATGTATAACATTTTTCGTAGATTTTAAAAGCTTTTTAATAATGCAGTCGTTATTAATATTATTTCATATAATATATTCCAGGTAAGATTTATTATTTGAATAAAATATAATTTATATTATATTCATTTTGAATTTAAAAGTTCATTATCACTTCATCTACCACACATTTATAAAGCTACCGGACTTTTGATACAGAAAAAAAATTGTTTCAGATTTTTTAAATGTATGTATCAGCCAATATCCTATTATATTTATTTAATTTATATATATAAAGTGTAATTTAGTGTAGGTGTACGTAAACTTCATAATCATTTTGAATTAGGTATGTATAAAATATCCAAATAATAAATCTTAATTATTACTTAATAGCAACTAACATTAGTTTTTAGTGTTACATTAAAACTAATTTAATAAAAAAGCATAATAGTTTTATATTTATTCTCAATTATTATATAAAGTTATTAATAAATTATATCTTGTTCAAATTTGTTATATAATTTGAGTAATATAGAGTTATACCAAGTTATAGATTTAGGTAATGTTTGTACTCCACAGAGTTGCGACATGTTCGGTTTTGTTTTTGTTAAAAGCCACATTGAATGAGCTTGCATTTTATTTGCATAGTTATTATTCTAAGTACTAAGTCTATCTATTAAACATTTTAGACGAAAGTATACAATTTAATATCAAAACTTATTCAGAAATAATGTCTAGATTTTACAGTTTCTGAAAATACGTTACGAGTAATAATCTCACCTATATGAAAAATACACGTCCATATTGTTTTGAAATAACTTTGGATCAGATGTGTGTCAAAGCTTTTAAGTGTTTTAAATTAAGTAAACCTCCTTTTGAAATAAGTAGACAAAAAGGTGCGACTTTTAACAAAAACGAATCGATTAATCGCAGAATCTGTGGCATACAGGCCCAAACACGTACATGGCTTATGAAATAGACTCGAAAGCAATATTATACAAGACAATCTTTACTAAAATATATAGACTTTTAAACTCGCCATAGTAATGCGTTTAGTCGTCGAAAATAGTCGTAAAACTTAGCTCAGTGGAACGCTGTGTGGTATTTGAGCGGTCGCCACAAAGATTAGACTTGCGACTGGCAAATATTGACAGTGAATGCTACGGAATTAAGTTGAGAAGTTACTAGCTTATTTGTGTAGATTAAAATGCCAGATTTTAGGACATGCGTTAAAGAATACTTAATTCTTTAATATATGAATTACTCTTTGGCATTTTTGGGCAATATTTGAATAAGAGCAATGTAGGTTGTAATTTCCATAGTCTGCGTCATTATAAATAGCTGCTAGCCAGGACTGACAGCTTAATAGTGCCTTTCGAAGCACATATCCATCTTTGTTATATTATAGAAATCGTTAAATGTCTTAAATCAGTTTTGAATTCATGGCATTATGACTAAAAACATTAATAAGAAAACTTCGTGTTTTAAAAATAAGCTAAGTAACTTCTGACTTAAAAAATAATCACGGAAAGCAATCGATATTTTTACAATTCATCGTTCGAGATCGTTATGTAAATAATAATTATTTGTAAATATTACTCTTTGGTCTTTCTCGCGTGGTAGCCATATTTCTTATTTTTCGTAATTTAATGAATTGGTCGTTTTTTCTGCCAGTTTGGGTGTGGGGCCGCCACAGAGTTGCAACTAGCGATAAAGTCTTTACTAAAATATGACTCTCAATGATTTGAATATTTATTAATTACATTGAGCATCATGATTATTCATCTGTTACTTAAATTAACTATAATTATTAAAATAATTAAGAAGAAAAACTTTTAAATAAATTATATGGTGACCTTTCATTTTACATTTCATTTTGTCTACACTTAGCGGCGCATTTTTTTTTCAAAAGGTCTTATATTTTGTATCAAAGTCTAAAGATATTATGAAGAAATTTTACAGCTTTGATTAGTTAATTATATTGCTAACCACATTAAAATTGTTATATAGGACAACAATAATATTTAATGTAGATAAATGAAAATCTAAAAGGTCGTTAACCGCAGCTAGTTGATTTTGAGTTTTCAACCTTGTGATTATAATTTGAGATTGAAAATACAAAATCAACCGAGTTGAATAGATGCCTTTTAGATATACCGCGGCAAAATATCATTTAAGAGCAGTGATTTTTAGTAAAGACTCGATTTCTAGACTTGCATTGCGATTTTTACCTTCGCATTTCTATGGCGACCTCATATTGAAACTTGTATATTTTAATATATAGCATACTTTAGTGGCAATGCAGTTTGCATTAGGTTATTTTATTTGTTGATATTGGAGGCTTGCGTTTGTGTTTTTTTTTATATTTTTAAGGGTTTTTTTTGGTGATTTTTTTAAGATTTTTGCAATTGATGTTTTCTGGTATCATATTTTTTATTCGCCATCTTAATGTGCGATAAAGGCTCAGCTCTGGGAGAGAGAAGTATTCGCTTTGATGAAAATTGTCCCAGAATTTCAAAATTTTTTTACTGTTGTAGCCTAACGTTACCATTTTTTTTTGTTTTGTAGAGTTTTCATCATCACAAAAATATTGGTTAGGTTAGTGATTAGTGAGAGGGCTAGAGTGCCACACACCACTTTTTTCCCCACATGTGGCAAGGTGAAGGCCATGATGGTTTCCCCTGGGAAAACAAAAAACAAAGGTTAAAACAGTGACCAGCGAAAAACCTTAAAATTCTGGGACAAGCTTTTTTTGGGACGAATTGCCACCTAGCCCGGAGTATTGGTAGCTCACTTGTGACTCCACTGGAGTTGCAAGTGTCAGGCAATCAGTTAATCCGTCTGCTTAAAAATATTGTTTTCCTTAGCGCATAAGAACCAATTAAAATTTTATACTTCGAAAACATTAGTTGCAAAATCTTTTGATAATCACTTTCATAGTCATAATATTTAAGTATATGTGTGTGTATCGTTTTGTTAGAAATCCAGACAAAATACAGTGAATATTGGTGTGAAAATCAACAGATATAGAAACATCAAAACAAAATAAGTAAGAAATTTAGGATTTTGTAATATGCTGCAATATTTACTAATTAGTGAATAGTGATAAATGTTTTGATTTTTTAAAAACTAAATTAAACTATTGGCCCCTTTACTTCATTTCGGGCTGTTAATAATTTTCTAATAGATGGCGCTGGGAGACGATTACATCACATAAGTTTTTCGTGGCGGCATGTTTAAATTTTGCAAGATATTTCTAACAAAACGACATACATATTGTATACAAAATTATACCAATAATATAGTTAGTTTAGTTTTTTAGGGTTTTGTGTCGAAGAATGGACGATATTTAACTGCGCAAAGTACGGTCGGCAAATGTGTTAATTTCGTTGACGATATTTTAATCACGCAGTTCCTATAACGGTGGGTTTAGTTGCTAATTTGCTGACTGTACTTCCAATGTTAGTGATGTTAAAAACGTAGGTGTTGTAATGGGTAAATATGGATGCTTGAAATATGGAGTCCACTGAGAACTTTTTGAAGTCACAGAATCACAGAAATTCATTGATAAAGAAATGTAAGAAAAAAAGACAAATATCACCAAGAATATAGTAGGATTACAATCATGCCTTTCAGTGAAATTGACAACATTTTTCCTATGTGAAAATGTCAATCAACACTTATAATTATTTTAAGGGAAGCAGCATTAGCCCAGACTTTTGCCAGGAACCAAATAACTTTAGGGCAACTATAAATCAAATGCATCCTTGAACAGGTTGCGCCCTATGGGGCGGTCCGCTTTGTTTATCTTATTTTGGCAGTGTGACTTTAGAGACAATCCGCTGGATTTTGGTGATAGTGACTTTTGATGAAATGGCCGTTCAGGGCTGCGCCCCACGCGGCGGTCCGCAGCATCTACCAGTTTAACTTGTGACGAATATTTTTTAAGTAGCTATTTTGCTGACAGCTAGGAGATTTTTTTTTTAATACGCAAGCTATGAACGTTGCATATTTTTCAGCATATGAATAAATCGAATATTTACTGGTGAGGTATTTGAAAAGATTTTTTGGCGTAGTTAAAGTCGTCCATTTTGTATGTATATTATAAATAATTATACACATCTCGCTTGTTTTAAAGATATTTGTACATTTATTATTATTATCTAGAATAGTTGCTTGAGTATGTAACTGACTTCAAATTGTAAATCTTGTAAAATATAAATTTAAAAAAGAAAGAACGGTGATCCGCCACAGAATAAAAAAAAGAACTGCAAGATGGCGGACAAAAAAAGTATTTTTTGAAAAAGTCAGTGCGTATTTTTAAGGCGGTTGCTCTATGGATTGTAACGCAAGAAAAAAGTGACTTGTGAAAATGTTAAGTTTGTTTTTGTAAAAAAAATGGATGGTTAAAAAATGAAAGCAACCGCCAAAATAAAAAAAAAATGGTTCAATGTTTCTTAAGGGACATCGTCTCGACTTTTTTTTCAGCGTCCGATTGGCAATAGTTTTGCTTTGTCTTTCTTACGCCACAGTGAGAGAGGGAAAGATGACTACGACTATTGTTAATCGGCCTACATAGAAGATACAACAAGAAACATTTTAAACGGACGAGAGAAGGTTGTACAAGAAAGAAGTTTACACAAGAAATGGGGAGGCGAAAGTGAATAAAGGTTTTTCTGCGTTTCATTTCCCCCATTTTCAATAATCCCACGTAGAAGGAATAGAAAAGTCAACCCAGTTGCCTGATGGGTTTCTTTCTTCTTTGGAGGCAAAGAAAAAAAGATAACGACCATTGTTCCCACTTTACCCCGATTAACCAAACTTTTAACCAAACTTTTTTTTTTTACAAATTGTTCTTTGCAGGGTCCACCAAGATACAGGCTTAGCCTAGTTTGGGGCCCATCGACTGATCTGCTTATTTGAAATTTTGGCTATAACTTCTCTTTAAAAACGAATTGAAAATGTAACTCAGCGCTTGTTAAATAAACGATTTTAATTTTATTATTATTAAGAATTCGGGAAAAATCTAGTTTTCCCCCATTCGGCGGAAATTGGGAATAGACAAAACACGTAAATATATAAAAACACAATAACTATATTATTATTAAAATTAAAATTCGTCATAATAATAAAAGTATAAACCAGCCTTATTGCAAAAACTTAATCGTGTAATTTTCCAACTTACAAAATTATCTTTGATGATTTCCATCAAATATTCTGTTTATGATTTTTTCCGCGACTTTAACTCTAATAGATGATCCATTATGAAGTCACAAAGAAGATCATTATGAAGTGAATTGTTAACACGAGCAATTTTGTAGATAACAGGGGACGTAATTTTGTGATTTAAATTAGATTTTCATAGCTCCATCAGAGCCTTTTATCGGATTTAATATTCAACTAGTCCCTTAATTCGATACTAGTTCTAATCCCCTATACTATACTGCATAATAGTAATCTCTATACTACAGAGATTTAAATATTCGAAGATTCATACTGATTTGAAAAGTAGCAAAATGGATTTTTTTGAAATAGAAGATAAAGAAAATGCGGAGAAAGGTTTGTATTTTTTTACACGGCACATTTAAATCAAATCAAGATAATATTTGAATAAATAAATAAATTGAGACAACAAATCAAAATAATATTTAAATAAATAAATAAATTGAGACAACATCACATACATTGTCCAGGTCCCAAACTAAAGTTATTCCTTTTTGCTATGGAAAGCACAAACAACGAAGGAACCACAAACACCCAGACACAACACAAATATCTGTTTTGGCTTTTTTAATTTTCCAGAGGATAAAGAGTACAAATTCAAGCCGTTTCACCTAACCTTCAAATGGATTGCGAGTTTCCTCATGTTGGGCCTGCTGTACCCCAACCCACGGACTGACAAGACCAGATTCATGCTTATAAGTAAGTTACCCGAGTATCAAATGAAGTGTGCCCTGTGGCTAGGGGCGTTAAGAATACTGCCAAGGTATTCCCGGCCTGTCGTAAGAGGCGACTAAACGGGCTTCGAAGTACGTGAGCATGCCACTACTGGGGAGTGGCTTGCTCAGGATCACGACTCCGCGAGGGAAAAAATCCTACTGGGTGTCCTGGTAGGTCGCGCATTTGGGAAGGGCTGCATTGCGCCAAACATTTTGGCTCAAAGTGGCGAGCGCGATTTGCGGTACGGTCCAGTCCCGGCTGTGGGGTATCCGACCGCGATTGCGCTGAGATGGACACCCCAGGGGTTTTGGTTAGGGTTAGAGTCCCACACACCACCTTGTTCCCCACATGTGGCAAGGTGAAGGCCATGATGGTTTCCCCTGGGAAAAAAAAAAAAGTATCAAATGAAGTAAAATATTTAATAACACGTGTGTTTGTACCTTCATAGAAATGTAGGGGAAAAACATACAGGTTGTATCTGTAAACATTTACATCCCTTTAACCACGTGTTCTACCAACCATTTTGAACAACATTTGTTCTATGAATTTTGAAAATTCGCATAAAAACTTTTCATCTTTCCCAATGACATTCCACCAACAATGGACTTCGCATCTGCGCCTTGTAAACGGAACCTGAAAATTATGCCTAGGCATACTTTTGATTAGTCGTGTGTCAATGATAACTATGGAGTCGCTCTTTTGTTAGTTTTTTTCACCCGAGCGAGATTATGGCAGGTCACTTACTAATTTACGATAGCTGTTTTTTTTTAGCTTTCCACTACCTACGTCCATGAGATTATGAGAGAGAAGTGGTGCAAGTTAGTTGTAATGGAAAGTTTTCAGGTTCCAGTTTTTCCCATTGATATCATTAAAATAAAATTATTACGCACAAAAAAGTAATTTTATTTTCGCAATAACAAACCCTTATATTTGATAGAATAGAAGAATAGAACAGAATAATAATTTATTTGGTAACCACATCACTGTACAAAATACAAATAAAAGAAAATACAAAATAAAATTACAAACTCTTCCGTTCCGTTTACAAGACGCAGATGCGAAGTCCATTGTAGGTGGAATGTCATTGATTGATACATAGGTACGATTCGACTTCTCTAACAGTCCTTCCATCTAGCATCTAGGCCTGTTTTACAATAATGGGAAATGCACAAAAAGTAACTATACTCTAAACTGGAATTCAAGACCAAAAAATCTACGACAGATACGTCACTGTCAAATCTGTTAAAGTCACTTAAGTCATTTTTAAGTGACGTTTTTAGGTTTCGCCAACCTTTTTGGCATTATTTTTCTCATTAAGCAGACTAAACTGTCAAGTTTCCATACATTGTTAAAATGTTGTAGGTAGATACCAAATGTTATTAACACCTGAAGTATAACAAGCGCAATACCATCTTTGAAAACTAAAAATACGGATGGTTAAGTTTTTATAAAAGGGTATTGTATTTACCATATTGGATTTAGCATGACATTACCTAACTTACCATGTCAATGCAAAATTTAATTTTAATCGGGGAAAACTGATACGATATGTATGTAATACATACAAACATTGCAAGATCAAAAAAGCAAAAAAAAATTGCGATCTAGGTACAATAATTGGATTATTATAATTTGTTCGAGTTACGGATCATTTGTTTAAACAAAATCATGGAATCAGTTACCTATACAGGGTTTATCTGTGAACATTTACCTCCCTTTAACCACGTGTTCTATCAACCATTCTGAACAACATTTGTTCAACAACTTTTCCAAATTCTTCGAAAATTTTTTTGACTCCCCATACAAAATGACCAAGTCACGTGACCGACTTTGTATGGAAAGATGAAAAATTTTTATGCGAATTTTCAAAAGTCATAGCACAACAATGTTGTTCAGAATGGTTGGTAGAACACGTGGCTAAAGGGAAGTAAACGTTCACAGATACACCCTGTATATAAATATAAAAATATAATTAAATTCAAATGAGTGCACGCAAACCGATAAAATACCAATAGTAGATGAAATAAATAATAAGCGTTGCGACTCCGTGTATTCCTTGCTCTGAACTTTTCCGTAAATCACCATATGCAGCTTCGATTGACACGTAGTTATACATTACTGCTTTAACTGTCAAGATGTTTACACATGCAGGTTTGTAAACAGCAGTGTATACACATCTGTCATACACGTCAGTTGAAGCATAATAAGGTGAAATTTGGAGCATGTGCCATCTTCGCGCTTGGTTATTGTATGGCGCGCTATGTCCATTGTAGGTGGAATGTCATTGATCTTTCCATAGAAAGTCGGTCACGTGACTTGGTCATTTTGTATGGGAAGTCGAAAAATTTTTCGAAGAATTTGGAAAAGTGGTTGAGCAAATGTTGTTCAAAATAGTTGAAAGAACACGTAGTTAAAGGGATGTAAATGTTCACAGATACACCCTGTATTTGCGCGCCTGCTGGCAGCAAGGCTGGAATACCTGGTTAAAATTCGCAACCAGGTTTCGCGCAGCTTCATACATTTTGAAAAGAGCGTTTTGATTTCGATTCCACTCGTTGAAACCGGTATTATTTCTGGTTAAGCTCTTAGACCGTTTAGGTTTTGATTCCGCTCCCAAAACCTGGTTAAAACCAAAATGATTTCGCTCGCTCCGCCTTAAATGAAAAGCAACGATTGAAAGGGAAAGAGAAGACGATGTTTATGCTTGTGGCTGCAAGCATCGCGTCCAATCGCATCGCGTCCTAAAAAGAGACAAAATATATCGCTGCACTATTCACGCGCCCCGTGGAATTGGGTATTTGACAATTTTTTTTATGTGTTTAATCAAAGACGCCTCAATTTAAGAAACATCGTTGAAAGAATCACTTGATTCTCATTTGAATTACCTGAGATATCACAACTTTAAGAGCACGTATTTTGGGGCAAACCCAAAAACGCTCTATACAATGGCTATTGAATCGTGACGTCACGATTCAACCTTCTGTATGCGCGTCTAGTAAATTTTATATGGTAGCTATATCAAATGTTTCGTTTAAGTATATGGTTTTATAATAAAAGTTGATGAAAAATGTACGGGTAGTTCAATGATATAATTATTTTTTTTTAATTTTATACTTTAAAAATGGACTTGCCCATGAAACTTTCAATGCTCACAAAACCAGCTAGATGTTATATTTTTAACTGAAATTGTTGGCCATTGGTTCTTATTTACCAATATTTTTGATAGAGTATCAATATTTTTTACTAAATCGAGATTAGTCAATACCCAATTAACCAGGTTTATCCCAGAAGCAATATTGCTCGCGAATCGGTTCCGCTCCGACCGAACACTTACGAAAGAACCTGTTGAGATCGATATTAACCTGGTTAATTAAAAACCGGTTTCCAGCCCTGGCTGGCAGGCTGGATACCGTGTCCATGGTACTTACCATAACATCTATGTATCAAATGTGTATTAAGCAAATAAATAATGTTTCTGTTTCTATCAGGGATGTTACGAATATTCGCATTCGCATCGTTTTTAACATTCGCATCGACATTCGCATTCGCATAACGCGAATGCGAATGTGTGCAGGTCGTGCGTGTTACTAATCGACTTATGAGTGAGAAGGCAACAAAACTGTTGTTCTTTAAATATAATTTACCTTTATTAAACTTTGACTACTGAATGTCTGTCACGTTAGTACATTTTGTATGTTTTTTGTCTTTTAAGTAATAAAATGTCTTTTTTTACATTTGATGTGACTAATGTCTTAAGTACTTAACATTCGCATTCGCATTCGCACATTCGCGGCGTAAATATTTGCATTCGCATTCGCGTTCGTGAATGTGAAAATTTCGACATTCGTAACATCCCTAGTTTCTAACTGTCTTTCGATCGATCTAGTGGTGCTTCTGTTCGTGACGCTCCCCGTGATAGTCGTGATAAACATCGACATATTCGTGTGCTGGCTGAAGCGCGACATGTTCAACATCATCAGGCACAGCACCATCATCGGGCCCGTCATGGGCGCATTCTTCAAGGTAAGAATTGAATAAAAATATTATTCTTATAATAATTATGTAAACGAATTGTAACAGGGTGTATCTGTGAACATTTACATCCCTTTAACTACGTGTTCTATCAACTATTCTGAACAACATTTGCTCATCCACTTTTCCTAATTCTTCGAAAAATTTATCGACTCCCCATACAAAATGACCAAGTCACGTGACCGACTTTCTATGGAAAGATGAAAATTTTTTTATGCGAATTTTCAAAAGTCATAAAACAAATGTTGTTCAGAATGGTTGATAGAACACGTGGTTAAAGGGATGTTAATGTTCACAGATACACCCTGTATAGATAATACAGAAACCTAGACGAAACTAGCGCCGCAAACCTATTTATTATTATTATTATTACGGCTATGTGCCCCTGTATACGGAGATAGAGCATGTCTCAAATGAGTAAGGTCTATTATTCCGTTGTGCACGACGTCACATACGTATAGTCGCCCCCGAACCTACGCATTGGAAATGGAAAATTATCGAACTCAATGGAATGTTCGAGAAGCTACGAGAAATATTGAGAACTGTGTAGAAGTTTCTCGAAGCCCTAATATGTAGCAACACGCCTGATGTCTACAAACTCTTCAAAAAAGTAAAAAAAATGTATTTTACTAATGTTTCTTGGAGAGAGTTGTAATCACTCTCTAACTTTAAGGAGTCCTAGTCTTTCTCGTATCACTCATCTCATTTTCCTGTTTCAATTTCCTGTAACACTGATTATTTCCTTTATGACTGTACATATGTTCTTTTGATTTGATTTTTTTTTTGTTAACAATTTCATGTAGGTTTAGCGCCTCTGTCTTTTACCCACAGGTGCCCCTGAAAATCAGCGCCTTGGCATTATGCTGAGGGTCACCTTTTCGGCACAAAATGTTTTAGTTTTAAGATTTTATTGTTATTAGCTGTAAGATTGTTGCTGAATAAATATTTTTCTATTCTATTCTATTCTACACTTACAGATTCTGAGTCGAGATTAAAAATTTGGATGGCGATTTAAAATCACCTTGTATTGGCTGATACTTTTTATTATAGATGTTCGTACTGTTCCACAAACGAGTCCAAGCGAAGCTGTTGATCGACGAGATGACTGAAGACTACGAGTCGTACAACAGCCTGCCCCCCACCTACCAGGAAATGGCTGTCCGCACCATACGCACCTGCAAGATATATACCCTGTGGTGGGGACTCCTGATTACCACGACTATTTTAATGTTTCCGGTGTTGGCTTTAGTACGTACATTTATGCACATTATTTATGTATCTACATGGGCGTAAATAGAGGGGGGGGGGGGGGGGATCAGCTGTTTATAACAAATGGGGCTACCATTCTCTATGACGTAAGCGGCAATGGCGCCATTAATTAATACCACTTTGTTGATGCATTATACAGTTGCATTACTTCTGTAATAACTAAGTAGTATTACTATATTACTATTTTTTGGGAAATTTAAACCCCCTCCCCACCTTGTCAGTAAAAATGGTCGATAAAATATACTTTCTCTTCTCTTGAATTTATCAAAAGTAAACAAAGCCAAGACCCCTCCTCCCTTCGATGCTTACGTAATAATTGAACGGTCCCATTCATTACTTAATTCATTTATTCATTCATTTATTCAGTCATTTATTAATTAATTTATTCATTCATTTAGTCATTCATTCATTCAGTCATTCATTATTCATTCATTTATTCATTCATTTTTATTCATTTAATTATTCATTCATTCATTCAATCATTCATTCATAGTGTCGTCCACCAGGGGTCCACGCTGTACAGCCACCTGTTCGAGTCCATCCCGCGGCGGTACATGCTGCACGACGTCAACATGCCCTTCATGCCGGCGGAGGCCAGGTTCGAGTCGGCGGAGTCCCATTTATTCATTCATTCATTCATTTATTCATTAATTCATTCATTTATTCATTCATTCATTTTTAATTCATTCATTCATTAATTTGTTCATTCATTTAGTCATTCATAATTTATTTTTCATTTATTCATTCTCTTATTCATTTATTTTGTCATTCATTTATTCATTCATTTAGCCATTCATTTATTCATTCATTTATTCATTCAATTATTCATTCAATTATTCATTCAATTATTCATTGAATTATTCATTCATCCATTCATTCATAGTGTTGTCCACCAGGGGTCCACGCTGTACAGCCACCTGTTCGAGTCCATCCCGCGGCGGTACATGCTGCACGACGTCAACATGCCCTTCATGCCGACGGAGGCCAGGTTCGAGTCGCCCTACTACGAGTCTATCTTCGCGTGTATGTGCGTGTGTGCTGTTATATCCGTGTTGAACTATACATGTAAGTACATAAATAATAATAAATAAATAAATAAATTTCTTTATTGGCATAATTTGAGGGCATTTTACATAGATTTAGGGACATATGCACTAGGCTTGCAGGCCTGTGTCGCAAAAGTCGATGAGTGAGATATATCTATTGCAATTGCATCGGGTTATTCTTAATGCTCCAGTTCTTTTAATGCCAAAACTAATACATAACAAGTTTAAAATTAAAAGTAATATAACTTAATGAACAACAATGGACAAAAATTTGCGAAAAAGGAACAAAAGAAAGAAAACTTATGGGTGTAGTTAGTAAGTGGTTAGTGTAATTATTATGCTTGGATGTGGCTAAGTGTGTGTGTGTGTGTGTTCTTGTGAGTGTGTGTGTGTATGTGTGTGTGCGGTGTGTGTGGTTCTGTGTATGTGTGTGTGTGATTAAAGTTCCAGTCCATGTGTTTACTCCTCCTTACAATCCGGTTTTTTTAGGCGGGGCGTGAAACGGCATCTCAGCAGGCCTTCAGGGTGAGAGTGACAGACTCAATGGACACTTTGTCTGTTCTTTTGTGCCTGTCAATCTCATATTTGGATCTCACGGCCGCTTACCATCAGACGGAGTGAGATCATCTTGATTGTCCTCAATGTAAAAAAAAATGATTCTATAGACTTTTTATTTACATAATATATTATTTATTTAAAAAACCCCTGACACTCATTTTCTGACGGCGGCCATCTTGGATTTGAAATTTGACACAATAAATATATTCTGCTACTCGAGCCCTTTTATATGATACGTACCCATGTTGTAGGAGTTGTGTTAAAACATACAATCCATAGCTTTGTGATGGCGGCCATCTTGGATCGATTTTTATCTAACATAGCTAAGAACACTCCCCTTTATTCATATTTCAAACAAAAAAACACAATAGAAATAGGTTAATTTGTTTGGGAGCTACGACGCCATAGACACATATACACATACACACACACACACACACACACACACACACACACACACACACACACACACACACATACACACACACACACACATACACACACACACAGAGACAGGTCAAACTTATAACACCCCGTCGTTTTTGCGACGGGGGTTAAAAAAAAGATATTTGATTTGAATTATTTCAGCGTATGACGGGCTTTTCTGCCTGATCACCAACCACGCCTGTTTAAAGATGAGCATGTACTGCCTCCGCCTCGAAGACGCCTTCAAGCAGGACGACCCCGAAGTGATGTGGAGCGAGCTGGTGACGGTCATCAGGGAGCAGATGAAAACTTTCAGGTATTTCAGACGTCTTCAGATTCACATATTGAAAAGGGTAAAGTAAAGTATCAGCCTTTAGACTGTCCCACTGCAGGGCAAAGGCCTCCATCATAGAAATCAAGTTATCGCTACTATGATGAGATTAGGCTTAATCACCACGCTTGCCTAATGCGGTGCGGTGATCACAAACCCGAGCTATGTTCGAAAATTCGAAACATACTTTTGCTCGACCCGGGAATCGAACCCGGGACCCCGAGATCACGGCCTGGTACATAAACCACTAGACCAACGGGGCGTTCATTGAAAAGGGTAAAGTAAAAAAATATTTATTTGTTTAGGACATACGTTACACTTCATTATTTCCCTGCCCTGTTCCCAGATTATAAGGAGCTTTGCTTCAAATCAGCTTATATCCAATAGCCATGAATACTAGGACACAATTCGTTTAGAAACGATAGTATGACAATAATGTAGTTTCCACCGATAACGTTATTTCATTAAGTAATTACAGCGGGTATAATGCGATATGATGGGATTAGGCTTAATCGCCACGCTTGCAGAATTCAGATTGGTGATCACAAACCCGCTATATGACCGAAAAAATCGAAACAATACTTAAACCACTAGACCAACGGGGTGTTATTTGATTTTTTATTAATATTATCAAAATTCGAAACATATTTTTGCTAGATCCGGGAACATAGCTCAGGATTGTGGTAACCGCACCGCATTAGGCAATCGTGGTGATTAATCCTAATCCCATTATAGTAGCTATGACTTGATTTCTATGATGGAGGCCGTTGTCCTGCAGTGGGACAGTAGCTGATACTTAACTATTTTGTCATGATTACACTGAATAGATACTTTTAATAAAATAAAAATAAAATAAAAAGTTCTTTATTTCTTTAAACCTTAAGTCGCTTACTTAATTTACATCGGCTGGTGCTTCCTTTTAAGCTTGACAAAGCCTGTGTCAGGAGGCACCGCTCTTCAATAATTTCTATTCCATTCTTTTCTACAATCAAAGATTGTAACTTCCAAAATGATTTTCAGATTCAGCGCGCTGATCCAAAACACTTTCAACACCTGGCTTGGAACTATCCTCATCAGCACTATGATAGAGATAGGATCACTGCTGTTTCATATTTCTGCGGTAAACAAAAACATTTAATCCCACTAATATTATAAACGTGAAAGTTTGTAAGTATGGATGGATGTTTTCTCCTTTTTCACGCAAAAACTATCGAATGTGGCTACCGTTTTCTAGTATCGAAAAGGTGGTGGTGGTAACTCGTTCCAACACTTCGAGGCAGCATAACGAAAGTTGCCTCGGAAAGCGACCGTCTTGTGTCTTGTGTTTTTATGCCTTTCAAAGGGTTTTGGGTCTTTCAACGTAACATTTAGGCACTTTTCAATGTAATATATTTTTATAGCCGTGGCTAGCTTTTCGGTAGGTGTAATATTATTTAAGTATTGTGTGAGAGCGAACTGTGGGAGAGCCACGCTTCGGCATGAATGGGCCGGCGCGACCGGAGTGATACCACTGCCTCAAAGGAAACCGGCGTGAAGGAGCCCCTGTGCTGTGTTTCGCCTAGTGAGTGAGGGTACCGGAGGCCCACCCGGGGGGAAGGGGATAAAAGGTTGGCAGCGCACTTGTAAATCTACTAGTGTTGCAGGTGTCCATGAGCGGCGGCATTGCTTACCATCAGGTGATCCGCCTGCTCGTCTGCTACCTATCACATAAAAAAGTATTATTTGTGTTTCATGTTGTCTGCCATCTGTAACGCTACTTAGTATGGGGTCAGGTCAATGTAATGTGATAGGTGACAGACGAGCAGGCGGATCACCTGATAATAAGCAATTGCCGCCGCCCATGGACACCTGTAACACCAGTGGCGTCACAAGCGCTCTACCAATCTTTTATCCCCTTCCCCCCGCGTTGGGCCTCCGGTACCCTCACTCACTCGGCGAAACACAGCACAGGGGCTGCTTCACGCCGGTTTTCTGTGAGGCAGTGGGATCACTCCGGTCCAGCCGGGCAATTCATGCCGAAGCGTGGCTCTCCCACAGTTAGATGTTGTGTGGTTTCTTTATTTTGTATCATTTATGTTTTAGGGTTACGGGTTCGATGTCCGGTACGCAGTATTCAGTATTACCAGCGTCGTTCACATCTTCCTGCCGTGCCTTTACGCTGCCAACCTTAGCGCGATGGTAAGTGCGCGAAAGGTCCCGGGTTCGATTCTCGGTCAAGTCAATTTAGAAAACTACATTTATTAAGTTGTGTTGGGTCTGGGTGTTCTAGGTTGACGCCAGGTTCTTTGGATTGCCAGTTAATTATCGTCACCTGGTACTACCTGCTGGTACAGTCGAGTTCAAAAATATGTATACACTTTAGGATCTTGTCACAGTACATTGTATAAGAAAAGGACCTCCACTTTCTTATAAATATGTATTGTGACAAGGTCCTAAAGTGTATACATATTATATTTTTGGAATTGACTGTACCTGGTACTCATAGTACAGGGGTTGCCCTAGTTTGAGACTCGATGGCGCAGTGGCTAAGGTGTTCGCCCGAAGTGCGAAAGGTCCCGGGTTCGATTCCCGATCAACTCAATTTACGAAACTACATTTTCTAAGTTTTCTTGGGTCTGGGTGTTCTGGGTTGGCGCCCTCAGTTAATTATCGTCACCTGGTACGCATAGTACAGGAGTTGTCGTATTTTGAGACCAGTAGCGCTACCATGAGTTGACATCGAAAACTGACATAACGTAAACTATTGCTCTGTCTCTTTCAAATGCATCACAATGAAAGAGACAAAGCGATAGTTTTCGATAGCGAGGATAGTATTTCAAACTCATGGTAGGGCTACAGGTTGATTGGTGTGATTGTCTGGAGCATTTAAAAAAGTCAGTATGTATCAAATTACTGAAATAAACTATAGTCTATTTCCTTGTATTATTGTAAGTTATTTTGCTCAAATGAAACTCTGTAACTTATTACAATTTGAAAAGAGTAACTACTGAGTTTCTTGCTGGTGTCTTCTCAGTAGAAATCGACGTTCCGAACCAGTGGTACATTTAATTATGTTTTGACATTCATAAGTGTTCTGTATGGACCTAACTTGAATAAAGATTTTTTCTATTTCTATTTTTTCTATTTCTATTTATATTTCGTATTTGTAGTCCACAGACACAGCCACCCTGGTATACTGCAGCGGTTGGGAGCGCGCCTGTCCGCCCCGCATTCGGCGGCTGCTTCCATTCGTGGTGAGTGGACGAAGGTTGGCAGCGCACGTGACTCTACTATACCTAAAACTGGAATTCAAGACCAAAAAATCTACAATGCTACTGCAATATAATGATCGTACCATAGTATACCCCTTTTTTCTAAAAACACTCGCTGATGTAATTTATTTATTGGTAATTGTGATTCAATCATTTATAAAAATAATATTATTAACATTTTTTCATTTAAATACATGACACTTTAATAAAAACTTAACCATCCGTAATTTTTGTTTTCAAAGATGGTATTGCGCTTGTGACACTTCAGGTGTTAATAACATTTGGTATCTACCCACAACATTTTGACAATGTATGGAAACTTGACAGTTTAGTCTGCATAATAAGAAAAATAATGCCAAACAGGTTGGCGAAACCTGAAAACGTCACTTGAAAATGACATAAGTGACATTAACAGATTTGACACTGACGTCTCTGTCGTAGATGTTTTGGTCTTGAATTCCAGTTTGGAGTATAGTTGTCCATGTTATGTATTTATGTTGTTAGTTGTCAATGATACGTATGTTGTTAGTTGTCCATGTTATGTATGTTGTTAATGCCAATGTTATGTCATTGTTAGTTGTCAATGTTATGTATGTTATTAGTGGTCAATGTTGTTTTTTTGACCCGGCAGGTGGCGCGTGCGCAATCACCCATAGAGATCAATGCGTTCTACATGTTTCGCTACGACATGATGCTGTTTGTTAATGTGAGTATATACAGGGTGTATCTGTAAACATTTACATCCCTTTAACCACGTGTTCTTACAACCATTCTGAACATTTGTTCTAAGACTTGCAAATTCGTTTAAAAAATTTTTTGTCTTCCATACAAAGTCGGTCACGTGACTTGGTCATCTTGTATGTAGAGTCGAACATTTTTTCGATGAATTTTGAAATGGATGTAAATGTTCACAGATGCACTTGTCACCGTAAAAAAATCGCTATCAAATGAGATGGAAGAGGCCTATACCCAAAAGTGGATCAGTAACGTCTGAAGATGATGATGATTTATTATAATTCTGTCCCTTTTTTTTAGATCATGAGGACGTCGTACTCTATGTTTACTCTGCTGAACACATCCTAAAGAAGATCTTCAAAATAATCGACTTTGAAGGGTCCAGGCAAAGAACTGGGTATGTCCTAATGAAACGATTTTGAGAAAAACGCAATGTAAAGTTTAAAAATAATATATTTTCCATATTTTTTTTGGCGTACTCTGTTTACTTAATACTTTAGGCAAAGATTTGTCTTCAATAAAATTCAATTTTTTCTCAAAAAAGTGACATTCCCTGTTCTTTGCCTGTACCCTTCCTCCCTCCCTACCATGGGATAAAATTTTAACCCCGTTCTAAATAAACTCTGTCAATAAAGTCGTGAAATTTCTTGAGGAACTGTACTCGCATTTTTAATCATGTGGAGTAAACTGACAGATGTCAATGTGTCATCCCCATACATTATCATTCAATTTGACAGATGTAAAATGTCAAAATGTATAGAAACTGGGCATTTGCATTTGTCAGTTTATTCCACATGATTAAAAATCAGAGTTTTACTCTGTGTCGTAAGCGGCAGCGACGCCATCAATTAATTTCTTGACGCATTATGTATACCTATACTCTGATTCATAATCATGTGAACTGACAGATGTCGATGTGTTATCCCCATTTTTTTTTAAAACGCCGGTGTTTAGCGTTTTAATGTCCTAAGGATTCTGTGGAGACTATTTTTAACAAAGCCGTAGGTTTTAAGACTCTATTAGGTCAAAGCAAGTTGTTCACGTGACAACTCACTCGACACACAATAGCAGTGTTAAAAACGTCACAATTCAATGATTCTTATATTAATATCACCCTGCGGCACTTCACTGCACAAAGTAACACCAAATTTGTACACTAAAAACCACTAGATACTAATTAAAATCTTTGGATTGCATCAGCCGATGCGGCTTGTTTCACAGTTACCCACAGAATCCTTCATCCCCATACATTATCACTCAATTTGACACTTGCAAAATGTCAAAATGCATAGAAAGTTGTAATTTTCATTTTTCATTTTAATTCATGTGAATCAGAGTATACATTGTTATTTATATGTAGAGTTAGATATTAGAATGAAATAAAACATAGTATTTTTTTTAAACTTTTATTTACTGTAGCAACTACATAGCGATTACTAACCTCTAATCAGTTGCACCAGACCCCTTACGCGAATAAGTTAAAAAAGCGCCTATTTTACAAAAATAAATAGGCATTTCAGACTCTCATAAAAATACAGTCAGATAATTATATCAGAAATACCTAGACAAAACAAAAATCATAACCATTGCTATAGAGGCGAAAAAAAAATTTATTTTGAGCAAGAATAAAAGCATGTCTTAGGAAATGTACAAACAACCACAAATTAGCGATCACCCTTATGTCTTACAAAATAAGAGTTAAAAATGTGGAAATGAAAATTTAAGTAAGATAGAAATAAAATTATCCTTCATGTATTTTCATCAGAATTCATAATTAAATATTCATAACATGCATGAATCTAAATTTAATCAATTTACAGGTTAATCTTTCATAAAGTTTTTGAACAATGAACACTTTAAAATAACCAACCCGTAAGGTCCGATTTGACCAATTTTTATCTATCTATACTAATCATAAAGAGATAACTTCTATAGACAACGACCAGACCCATAGGCAAACCGAAAACACGAAACGCTTGCGCGATGTAATTGGACACAGCGCCATCTATTGGTTTATTTCTGAATTACGGTACCGAAGCGAAGTGAGGGCGGGCCACTAGTCCAAGAATAAATTCATGGTATAAAAGGTTTTCACTCTATTTCTTTGCTCTCGCATAATGGATGATCAAATCGGACCTAAATTGATTAAAATCTAACTACCGAATAACATGTTAACAAATTAAATAAAAAAATAAACAAAATAGGAAGGAATGTAATTGTGCTAATAACAATAAAAACAATTTAACGATAATTAATTGGGAAACACGAAATATATAGATAAATAATTATATTTCATCACAGAGACAAAATAGTTCACAATAATGACAGTTAAACATATAATTAATATATAAATTCAAATCAAATGCCCCAATACATAAAAATTAACTGACTACAACTATTTTGTTCATGAATATAATTTATACAACAAATAAATAAATTATACATAATATATTTTCGTTACTAAATATTAATCAACATAGAAACTTGTAGCCAAAATATGGTGTTACCTATTAAAATATAAATAAAAGTCATCATTCAAAATGGCGTTCTAGATTTGAATGAATGAATGAATAAAATACTATTTGGTCACTTTTTTTCCACTTAAGTTAACAAAAAAGGAAATAAATTTAAATATTTAATTGATTTGGCTTTTTCGCATTTTTACCCATTTGTTATAATATTGGTAGAATATTTAATTAATAACTACACTTTAGAATAAAAAATTACGGGATTTTGCTTTAAGCGACTTTCAAGCATTTTTTTAAACAACTTTAAATGCAATTTTCTTTGAAAACCAAAACTGGAGATAAACTCTAAATTCTGCATAAAAATTAAAGTATCTAAATTTTCAATTTCAAAACATGGAATGTCTGACCATTTCATATATTTAGAAAAAAATTACCTGAGGTAAAAATGTTTTTAATGATATAAATAAATCAATTAATTAAAACAGTTCTCATAATTATGAGTGTATAAAGACTAAAATTAATTTATATTTTCCAATATTGTTAAATATAATTACATTTTACTATACTCATTTAAAATGAGATGTATAATACATAATTATATTGTTTATACAACTATCTAAACACAATCATTGGCTATTATATAGCCTTCAAGTATTACTAGTTATTTTTACAAATTATTAAACCAAAAAGATAATTTACACCACCTATCCTTAATAATAATAATAATTATGATTTTTATGAATAATAGTCGTTTTATTTTCAGATTTACATTGTAAAATCTCAGATAGATTATCAAGAAATTCAGAATGAATGAATCATTTATAGCTCTCTCATAATAGGTTATCATCATTATACATTTAGTAAAACAGGGTATAGCTGGAGGCACGAAAGTATAGCGATGACCGTTATTTTGCGCACTTGTAAAAAAAGAAGACTTTCTATCAAAATTGGTTTCTGCGCACTCAAGGTCATAACTACACTTTCTTGCCTCGGACTATATATAATTTTATGCGTAGACCTGCGTGTGAGAGACTGGACATTGGATGTACTTAGTTACTTAGAAGATTTATTCACTTTTATATCAAAACTAGACCACCATTTTAAATTAAATTAAAATTTATTCTCTATTTAATAATGCACCATTATGCGTCTAAATATTTCGAATAGTGCGAAATATTGAACTTATGTAAATTTAAATATGTTTTATCCCACAATAGTGAATTCATATTTTTACATTCATTTTGTAGTACAAGATGTCCACATTATATTTTTAAAAATTGAATTAGTACTTGTATAAAAATAAGAGGTACCCATTTAGTAGATTTTTTTTAAATATCAATTAGTAATGTAACAAATGTTGAAGTATTCGTCGAATTTTTTTTTCGTTTATATTATATATTTAATAATTATAAAAAAATCTTTTACTGCACAACTGTGTCCCTTTATCACTAAATCAAGACACCATTTATGAAAAATGTTTCATTTATACAAAATTTATGTATAATTTATACATACTTATATGGATGACTAAGTTGTCCAGGGGACAGAGTCGTATAATTTTAAGATAATATAAAGTATAAACTCTGTAGTTCGAAAATTATACATTATATCATGTAGACGTCTTAATAATTGTAATAAATGTAGTACAAGGGACAGTGTACATAATTTTAGGACAATATAAACACTATTGTGGGCAGTTGCGAATGCTCTAACGTGGTTGGTTACTGCTCTAGGTCTAAAGCTGATAGTTTTCTTACGAATTCGGCGCGTTGTGACGGAGTGAGTTCCTGTGGGTAGAAAAAAAAAAATTGATTTACAGTACATGTGTTTCGTCGAGTGAGTGAGGGTACCGGAGGCCCAATTGGGGGGAAAGGGGGTTAAAGGTTTGTGCAGGTGTCTGTGGGCGACGGCAATCGCTTACCATCAGGTGATGCGTATGCTCGTCTGCTACCTACAGGGTGTATCTGTGAACATTTGCATCCATTTAACCACGTGCCCAACTAAACATTCTGAACAACATTTTGTTTTTACGACTTTCGACTTCCCTTACAAGATTACCAAGTAACGTGACCGAGTCAGATTTCCATAAGTCGTAGAACAAAATGTGTTTAAAATGTTCGATAGAAGACATGGTTAAAGAAAGGGATGAAAATATTTACAGATACAATCTGTATAATATTTAAAAAAAATCTAAGTGTAAATCTCGTATTCATATTATCTGTATAAGTCGCAGGGACATGATAAAACCAGGGATCTGATCAAGTCCCTTAGGGAATTTCTGGGGGTCTACTACGCCAAACGATATCGATTTATTCGTAACGATGGTTTTATCATATCCCTGCGACATATTCAACCTCATATTTATATCTCACGGCCGCTTACCATAAGGCGGAGTGAGGTCATTCCTGATTGTCCTCAGTATAAAAAAAAACTTTCTTAAAGCTTTAAAAAAGTAAAAAAAAGTAAAGTATCAGCCTATATACTGTCACACTGCAGGGCAAAGGCCTCCATCATAGAAATCAAGTCATCGCTACTATGATGGGATTAGGCTTAATCACCACACTTGCCTAATGCGGTGCGGTGATCACAAACCCGAGCTATGTTCGAAAAATTCGAAACATACTTTTGCTCAACCCGGGAATCGAACCCGGGACCCCGAGATCACGGGCCGGTACTTAAACCACTAGACCAACGGGGCGTTCCCCTCCCAGGGCGGGCTTCTTAAAGCTTTATACCACTGCAAATTAGGTATTGATTTTCAATATTTCAATGAGAATATCTCTTTACACAAATTGCGTCACCGTTTCATGAGATAACACAATAGAGTATTTTACCGTCGTTAAAATATCGACATCCGATACCTAGACTCTATAATTGACTGTATAAGTGTACGATTATTGAAGAAATATTTATAAAAAGTTTAGATACAAGAAAGTTATAGAGCAACAAACTTTTGATATACCTGTCTCTTTCTTAAACAAAATTTTGTACTGCGCTTGTAGGAAGCACTAGCCTAGTGACGTCATTAATAGCGTATCGCTCTCCTTTTCTGATTGGCAACTTTGCAACTCTATATCTTCGGAACTAATGATGATGGATAAAAAATAAAAAGGGAGCTGTGATTCATACTTAAAAAGCTTTACAATAAATAAATAAAAAAAAAGTCGTAAAATACCCTATTGGTGCAGAAACGGCGGAGAACGAGCCAGGACAGACGGACGGACAGACATGACGAAACTATAAGGGTTCCTAGTAGACTACGGAACCCTAAAACCGCTCTTAAAGCTTTATACCACTGCAAATGTGACCCTGCGACAAGATGGGATGACGACATTCGAAGGCTGGCTGGAGTGAGCTGGATGAGAGTGGCCGAACATCGGGAGCGGTGGCGTGCATTATAATAATAATAATATAATAATATTTCACTACATCACATACATTGATCTGACTCTGAGATAGGTAGCTCAAGCACCTGTGTTACAGATATCAGAACCAACAGTGGGATTACAAATATATACATATAATACTTTTGTAAATACATAGAAAACACCCAGACCAATACAAACAGACATGTTCATGCACACAAATGTTTGTACTGTGCGGGGATCGAACCCGCAACCCTTGGCCCAGACGCAGCATTCACTACCACTGAACCAACCGGGTCGTCTAACGTCATTAGTCAAAATAGTCATTGGGGGAGACCTATGTCCAGCAGTGGACGAGCGAGGGTTGCTGAACTTGCTGATGATGATGACTGCAAATGTAACTCACCAGTACGAGCGAGTTGACCGTCTGCAGCACAGCATCCTGTTTGATGGCGCGCAGGTTGCGCTCCAGAACGGACGCGTCGTCGGCGGCCTGCGCCTCCAGCCACTTGCATACCGCCTCGTTGTCGTGCTCCCATTGGTGGGACTGCGAGAAAAAAATTTTTTTTTTTATATAATAATAATAATAATACTGTACTCTATACCAGCTCCAGAGCTGAGAAATATCATGAAACGATAAATAATAATAATATTTCACTACATCACATACATTGAACTGACTCTGAGATAGGTAGCTCAAGCACCTGTGTTACAGATATCAGAACCAACAGTGGAATTACAAATATATACATATAATACTTTTCTTTTGTAAATACATACTTATAATACATAGAAAACACCCAGACCAATACAAACAGACATGTTCATGCACACAAATGTTTGTACTGTGCGGGGATCGAACCCGCAACCCTTGGCCCAGACGCAGCATTCACTACCACTGAACCAAATGGCTGGTTATATAAAAAGGCCATGATGTCAACAGTACAAGGTAAATTTTAAACACTATCCAAATTTTTAAGATCGACTTACGGCCGGTTTCTGAATTGAGAATTTGAAGTTAAGCCTTACTTAAGTACAAACTTTGACAGCTCGACTTAGAATCTGTAAGTGAACAGCTTTCTCCTAGAAACATGGGTAGAATTATGACAATTTTTTTTTACTTTTCATACTATCCAGACTGATCACGCGATCGATATCGTATGGGAAGTTCAAAAATTTTTGCCGTATTTCGACTAATGTTTCTTGGAGAGAGTTGTACTCTTACAGATTCTGAGTCGATCTTAAAAAGTTGGATAGTATTTAAAAAATCACCGTGTAGACTCAAGAGAAATCCTCAAAGACTAATAAGTGTCATTCCAAAATCAGCAAAGTACCATAATAGCTGTGTATCAATGTGTGTTAATCTCTACAATAACATACATCAGGTAACCACAACCTGTCAAATTTTCTCAATTGATATTCAACCTAATGTGTATGACAGTAAGATGAGAGTTCATTGAAGAAATTTGTCAATTTTGTATACTTTGCTGTGTGGCTGAATGTCCCTAAGAATATAAAAAGTCATAAAAAATATTTAAAAATAAACTTTACAAATGGCTTATTGACCAAAGAATTTATGACATAAAGATTTTCTTGATATTAGATATTAAATTAATAGATTTCGTGACATGTTTAATTGACATTTTTAATTAAATGAAATATTCTTTATTCAATTTAAGTCCATACAGAACGTTTATGAATGTCAAATATTACGTAAGCTACCACTGGTTCGGAATATTTATTATCTACTGGGAATATAAAAATTGAATTGAATGGGGTGTTTGAATTCATCTAAAATTAACACATAATATGCAACCTATTTTGTCGCGCGCTCTTGTTGCCTTTTTATATAAAAAAGAAAGAAAACCTGACGCATGTCACTTGTCAAGAAAAATATGTTGTAGAGAATTTCATGTTTATTTTTGTAAATCTAAAATTAATAAATTCAGGATAATGTTGAGGATATCTTTAATTTCGTAAATGATTGGACATGGGGGGCTACCGCGTGTGAAAATCCGCTAGATGGCGTACTTGAGAACTGAGGTCCAACTACACGGTGATTGGTTATTTTTGATGTGAGATGTCAAAAATGTCACTAAACGACCAATGACGTTGAAGTTAACCCTCAGTCTACACGTACGCTATTTAACGGATTTTCCACAAGCGGTAGCCCCCGTTATTAATGTAAATGATTTGCTTTCTCACCTGATTTCTGAAGATATTTATTTTTGTATCTGTGACTTCGTCACTTGATTCCTCTTCTCACCTTAATCTAAAGATATATCTTTTCATATCACTTAATTAACTTTCAAGAAACGAGCGTACTCCTTCTTAAAAGGGCCGGCAACGCATCAGCGACCTCTCTGATCTCGCAGATGTTCATGGGCGGCGTGATTACTTACCAAAGGTGATC